>CANXYC010135475.1:0-14638 GCA_948193065.1 Aleurites moluccanus
TCTTACTTTAATCCTATTGGCTAATCCAAAGTCAACTTAGATAGGTTACACATGCTTTTGATACACCAAATCACAAACCAAAGGCAATAATCCCATATATTGAACTTAGGTTAGCAACTTTGCAACCTACTCATCTAACCATCCAATTTAAAGTCATTTTATCCAACGGTCGGATTTAATCAAGCCTAAACTAATACCATAAGGTTGCACATACTTAATAACTCCTTATTATAAAGGAAATGACCAAAATACCCCTAGTGCAACCGAAACACCGAAATCGCGCAACTTGCCGATAACAGTTTTTCGACCGGGATTATTTCTTAAACTACTGCTTAAATAAATAAAATAAGGGCATTTTCAAGTCTTTAAATTATTTTCTCTCTTTAAAAATGATATTAAATCCATAAAATTCTGACGGGCGAAAAATGACCATTTTGCCCCCAGCTCACCAAAACGCAAAATTTACCGATTAAGTCCTAGCAGCCTCTAAACCATTTCTATGCCTAAAACTAATTCAAATAACATGCATAAATACCAATTCCATGCATAAATACATATTAACAACACAATATAAAGAAATCAAAAATCTCTCCCGGAAGAACCATATAAAGAATAGGTTCAAGCTAGGCTGAGGTGTTACATTACCCCTTATGTCAAGAACTTATCAATCAATCTCTGTTTGAACTCTGCCCAGGTAGAAGGACGATCACCATATAATATGGGCTCCATATATCGAGAAAACCAAGTCCAGGCTTTCCCTTTTAGTAGTAATCCAACCACCTCAACTGCCCTAGCATCAGAATAAGGTAGACTCCTAACTACCTTCTCAATTTGCTCCAAGACATCATTAGGCTCCTCACCTCTGTCACCCCTAAACTCTGACAGATTAAGCTTCAGAAAATTAAACATAGTGACTCCACCCTTATCAATAATTTGACGGGCTCCCTGTATAGCAGGGTCACCAGGAAATATTGCTGGCTGTATTGGAGCTGGTGCAGGTACAACTGGTACAGTAGCTGGTGCAGCAGGAGGTGGCACTGTTGGTGGTAGTGGCATATTCTGTCATTCCCGCCTCAATTTTGCTAATTCCCAACATAAATCCATCATCCCCTGCATCATCCTTATCCTTCAGGGGTCATCACTCCTCTCTGTCTCCTTCGTCATTCGTTTGGATCTGGACGGTTCCTCTGTAATCTCTCTGATCAGAGACTCATTAGAGGCTACCTCTACCTCTCTAATATCCTTGTCTCTGTCGTGAGACATCTCTGTCAAACTGTCAGAAAAATAAAACTCAGAATGATACAAAATCGTAGAATACTATTATACTTGACGAATACAATAAAAGATGAAACAAGAATTCATAAGCACCATGGTTTACTTAAGTCTATTACTTTGTATCTAGTTACTATTCATCTATAACCTAAGCTCTAATACCACCTCTGTCACATATTGATTTTGAAACATGACAGTCCTAGGATGCGGGAGATGCCAGAGGTAACCGACACCCGTAGAATCCAGTACCAAATACTATTATCATATATTATCTCATTATTAAATTAATTACTTAATTAATATCCATTCTATCATTATGTAGTCTATCTGTAATTTATTCTGCAATTGGCTGTATTTAATATCATCATAAGCCATATCCATACTTAAACTCATATTATACCATATATACATAATAATAGTCTAACTATGCCATTTATACAAACCCATGGAGCAACTATAGTATATATACAAATACAGTGCCAAAATAATTACACTGTCTCTAGATGTAGCAAGAATCCTCAAAGAAATCAACAGACAAGATTCTACCTCTTATTCTGCACCTGTAAAAGGGAAACAACTGAGGGGAATGAGTATTAAATACTCAGTAAATCTAATATGCATTATCTAATGGAAATGGCTAGGATAACAATAACAAATAGGCAGATAATCAATAAATAAATAAGCTGCACACCAATTACAGAATAATACTTAGGTTAATGTAGAAGAGTACAAAATCAATAAACAGATCAATGGAGCTCATATCATGTAAATAAGATAGATAGTGGGCCATGAACACGATAACATATGTCAATCACATATCAATATATATAAGACTGATAAGGTTTTATGGCTAGGACAGTTAATCCTTCCTAGCTAGGGTATCCAGTATACAATGTGTACATTGCTGACGGTATTTACCAGCTATCTTGTCAGTGAGGAAGCTCTGTCAAATCAACATGTAAGCCAATATAGGTATGGAATAACTCAATAAGAAGCAATAAGGAGCAATAAGCTTATCAATAAACAATAGCATTCTAATAACTCATTCGATACTGTATTTCAATAACTGTTATCCAATAGAATAAGCAAATGGAATAACATAGGATTTAACAATCGTGAAAGGTTCGATATACATATTGGTTATCAAAGGTTCAATGGTTGGAACAATTGGCTAGCCAATATCGCTGGCGACAATGACATTCAAATAGTAGGCCTATGGATGAAACAAATGATAGGCCTATGATAAATGAACTAGGCATTTCATCAAACGCATGGTGTGCAATATTCAATGGATAATTTGACTAGGTTATGGTGTAACATTGATATTGCCCATATAATCAACAATAAGCTCTCAATCACGGCTATTCAATAGGTATCAAATGTCCAACAATAAACATCATTCAATGGATAAAATGGCATGTGAACTAAGAAGAAAACCAAGCAAAATACAAAGGAATGAATAGTGACAATAGGTTCGGCCAAAATGGAAGAAATGGATAAGGTTTCCAATCATCAATCAAATGCATTAGACATGTTAAATGATGCATATTAAACTCACCTCACACTTTCAATTGGCTAGGAAAATTGACTTTTCACCTTAAACTTCAAAGGAGGCAAAAATGACAATCTTCCTCTATTTGATTATCTACACTAAATCAATCACAAATTATCCATCAATTAGCCTCCAATTAACATAATCTAAGATTATTAAATATTAACTAATATTAATTCAAAGTTTCAAATTATACAACTTGGAATTAGGGTTTCAAATTGGGAAAATATCATCAAATGCATCAATTGATGCAATTGAACACAAAACTCATTCTATTAAACATCTAATATAGCTAGATCATCTAATAAACCAAATAAATCAACTTGTTACCTTTTAATGGTGAGTGGGCCGAAATCTTCAAGTTGATAGTTCTTGAAATTCTTTGAGTTTCAAGGTAAGAAATGGATGGAAAATGGAAGATTCAAGGCTGATTCAAGTTTTCTCTTGAAATTAGCTTGGAAATGGAGGGAGGAACAAAAGAAATGGTTCAGCCACTTTGAGAGAAAGGAAGAAGATGGCCAAAAAAAAATGCTAAGTGTTGCTTGTATATTTGGAAGAAATAAATTATATTTAGGTCCTCAAACTATCTAATAATTAGACTTTGACTCAACTTCTTCTGTAATTTATTCTGTTAATTTTGTATGGAATTAGATTTAAAAGTGGTAACTGAAATAACTTCTAGTTATCCGTAGTTTATTATAAAAATGGTTTTAGAGCCATTCTGGGACTCAGATAGTGGGTTTCCTATAATACCCTTAAAGTTTGACTTATTTATGATTTTGCTATTATTCAAATTTTCAGTATTCCAAAACATTTTTTAACTTTTACTTTTCACTAAAATTTCACATATATATATATGATTCTTTATCCCTGATCTGAATCAGAAATTTATCAGTCAATCGGACTGCTATTTCCCTTGACAATGTAGTTAACACCGATATTTTCTGGAATAGTATCACAAATGTAATCTAACTGAAATTTAAAAATTTTCCTTAATTATGTCGGTGTTCCCAGTCCAATAACTAGTTATGTTATTATATTTTTATGGAAGTTTTCTAGTGTATGACATAACCAAAAGTATTAATTATGATAAGTAACTAGAGTGGCAAAGTTTAAACTTGTCATTTATTTTAAATCTTTTCTATGACAATTATATTTGTCAAAAATATTATTTTATATGATAATTTAAAATTTTTGTCACAAATAAATACTAGTGACAAATATTTTTATGACAATAAAATATTATCATTTAAATTTTTTAGGAAACAATAATAAACACTTATGAAAATGATATTCATCAAATTTATTTTAATTATAATTATTTTTTTTTTGTCACGATAGTGTTATTATGTTAATTTTCGTGATAAATTTAAAATTTTTATCACGTATTATTTATTTTTTGTGAAAATAATTTTAATGAAAATAAAATAATTGTTAAAAAATTTAAAATATTTGTGATAACATTTTTAAGTATAATAAATTAAAAAATTAAGTGACAACTTAATTTTAAATCATATAACATAAAACTAATTTCAAATTATATTTAAGTTAATTTGTGATAAAAAAAATTTATGTAGCAAAAGAAATAATTTTTCAAAATTTAAGATGAGAAGAATAAATAATTGTGATAAAAATAATATTTGTAATTTGTTATTTTAATGATCCGTCACCTTGTATCAATATAAAAAAAAAAATTTGTGATAATTATTTTTTAATTGTAACAATATTATTATTACATTAAATATCATGATAAGTTAAAAATTATTATTATAAATGATGTATTTTTTATGACAATAATTTTAATGACAACAAAATTATTGTCATAAATTCATGATTATTATGATGGTTGGCTGTTTGTAAATATATATATTGTTCTTCGTGATCATAATGCCATATTTTAAAATTCTCTTTCCATATTTAAACTTGATAAATATTGCATCTTTAATTTCTTTTTAACTTATTTATGTTTTTTTAATTTAGCTATCCCAAGACATAAGAGATAGTTGCCATCAAAGTTGATCTAACCCTTATATTAGAGACTCTTTTAAATCAGTTGTCTCTCCCATCATCAACTTTTGATGATAAAACAAATAAAGATAATATATGATGAGAAATAAAATTAACTCTCACCAACTTTTTCTATAAATAAAAAGTTCGGATGACTAAAGGAAGAATCTCTTGTTCATTAATAAAACTCTCTCTCCTCCTTTTTCTCACAACAAAAATATACTGAATTGAATATCCAGTCGAAATAGTTTTGGTGAGTCTTTGATTAATTTCTCTTTAATTAAAGGTCTCAAATCTAATTCACAATGATATTCAACCATCGTTTATCATCAAATTGGCGTCGTATGTAGAAACGGAACAACAAATTCTTCTGTTTCTACTTGCACAAGACAAAAATTTCAAATCAAAATAGAGGGAGTGGGATTGAGTCATAAAAAATCCAATAAAATAATAGAGAAGGTGTAACACCTCACCTATACCATAGAACATGAACTATAAAGGGTAACCTAAGGGAAATTTTTACTTGATTTGAATGTTATAAAATTTTATATGTTTATACATGAATTTGATAGATATGCATATTATATGATGTGTTTGAATGTATAGAGGGGGTTTAAAGGTTATTAGGAAGAAATCGGGTAAAAATGGATTTTTGGTAAACTAGGGGCAAAATGGTCATTTCACACCCCTTGAGTAATTTATGAAATTAACATCATATTTGATGGTAAAAAAGAATATTAGGACATGAAAATAAAGTTATTATAGTTATTTGAATTATTATTGGAGAATTAAAGCCGGTAGAAAATAATTTCGGACAAAACTGCTCAGATAGGGGTTTTTATTTGAATTAAGGGTAATTTGGTATTTTCTTTTGAATTATGGACTTATATAGTGTATGCAAGTTTATGGTGTCATTTTAAGCTTATCTAAATCTAACCATTGGATGAAAAGATGAAGAAATGGATGGTTAGTAAGCTAGGTTTCACCATTTCTACCATAAACTCAAAGCATAGGATTACACCATTTGATTTGTAGTTAGATTTTTGCTACCTCTTCACCATTCTTAGCCATTTTCACTAACCAAACTTTTCTCTTTCTTCTCCACCACATTCGGCCACCATTGATGAACAACAAACTTTGTTGTTTTCTTTCATTTCTTAAATCAAACTTTTTAATTCCATCATTCTAAACACAAATATATTCATAAATTCAAAGAAAAACCAAGAAAAGTTGAAAAATCAAACTTTTGAAGTTTTGGAAGAACTATTTGGAAAGTAAGTGATTTTGTGTTTCTTTTGGTTTAAATGTGTTCTTAAGATGTTCTTTGATGTTAATTGGTGACAAAAATGTGTTTAGGTTGGAAGAAAAACAGAAGTTGAAAAGGAAACCCTAATAGGAAAAGGTATGAATCAAAGTGTGTTTTTGATGGATTTTTTTTTGTTCAAATGAGTTGTCTTTGATGTGTTTGACATGAATTAGTAGTCATTTGATGAAAACAAATTCATTTGAATGATGAACCATGTATGCCGAACCATGTATATTTGAAAAATGGTTTGATACTTTGGTGTTTTAATAGGTTTAAATGGATGAATGGTAAGTATTTGGTGTATATAAATTTTATTTGAATGATTGGTATTGAAAAATGGATAAATGGAACGAATTCCATTTAGGTTAAACCATGTTGAGTTTGTAAGTTTAATGTGTTAGGCTAATGCAATTAGGAAAGTAAGGTTTGAATATGGTTTAATGGTGTAAGTAATGGAAATGTATAAGTTCAAATATGGAAATGTTGATTGATATAAGTACTTGGAAAGCATATTTTGAATTTAGTGTATATTTGATATGAAATGATAAGCTAAGTGTATATTAGTTCTTAATATGGCATAATAGTATTAAATATGTGAAATGTAAGTCAAATGTGGTGATAGAATGTATTGGATGCATAAAGGAATGGAAAAAGGATAAATTGTGCAATGTGAGGTTTATAGTGCATACAATGTATGCTTGTTGTGTTTTGACATGAATACTGTGTTTTGTGATATTTTTACATCTTACCAGAGTGTTATATGTAGAAATAGGTGAACCATCGAGTACTCCAGTTCGGAGTGTCGAGCGGCGGGCCAATTAGGGCTCGAAAGCAGTGGATTGGGGGACAAAGTAGTTAAATTGCTATAAAGGTGAGTCTATATGTATAATCATGCATGATTTGCATCATATATCATATGAAAAGTCATTTGGACTGATAAACCATCATTTGCTACCTTACAGTACATATAGTGCATATTGACCTGTAAAAAAGTCCATTGAAACGACCTAAAATGACCTAAATTTTGTCTGTATATAAAATGAAATCCAGAAAGCCAATTGAGCCACCACTTGGCCCAGTCTTCTAGTTTTGTTCCAAGCTTTAAAATGGTAACTGATGGTCCACCTAAATCCTTTGGTAACATAGTTAACCAGAAACTACTCAAAAATCCCAAAATAGACCCGTAACGGCGAGTGTCAGTTACGACAGCGTAATTGGGCCCCGCCGTGCCTTTTTTTGACTTAAGCCAAACTTGTTCTATTATTCATTATAAATATATATATGAATGTTCTAAAGCTATATGAGATATATTTATGCTATATTTATTGTTATATGGAGACACACCCATATGGTATTATAACAAGGCTACCTCGATGGTGTAGTGGGTAAATTCCATCGACCGTGTGCACACTGGTATTTACTTGACCCTTGCTAGGGAGGGGTGTCATATTCTCTGGCCGTAGGGGTCTGATCCCCCTTACGTAAAGTGGTTTATGCACTTTATGATAGTGCTGAAGTAGCAAATTACAGATAGTGCGATTGCACTTTTCACTTGACCTAATCCTGTTATATCATATGTGCGTTGACTCGTACAGTGGATACTTATATGGATATTTACATGGATAATTATATGGATATTTGCTACTGGATATTTATATGGATACTTGTTATACTCTGTACTTGTTATCTTACATTGATTCTACAGGCCATATATGGGCAACTATGGTATTATGACATCAACTATATTTTTATACATATGGATTCACTGAGTATTTTTATACTCACCCCCTTAGTAGTTATTATTTTTCAGATCTGCAGTGAGGCTTGTATTCCATTGGCACCTTTTATCCCTGCCTTGGAATTGTACTACTTGAAACATGTAATATTCGGGTTCCAAAAGTATATGTAAATATTTGTACAGTATAGAGGTTCCATAGTACTATAATCTAAGGAGTGGCATGTATATGTATGGGATTGTATTGCTATGGTTTTGCATATATGTATTATGCTATGTATGGATATAGTTTGATGTATAGAAATATGTAATGAGTTGTTGTTGGAGATCCAAAGGGATCATTGATGAGTATTAATGATAAAGTATATTGGAAGTACTTATTTGCATGTTTACAGCCAGGCATGATCATATTTGAGATAGTTACATGTATTGATTGCCATTTCATATAGTAATTAGGTTCTTCGTGGTACTGGTAGCTAAGGCAACACCCGTACCCTAAGACTGTCGTGGCTCCCAGGTTGGGTCGTGACAAAGGTGGTATCAGAGCTAATGGTTTATATAATCTTTAGCAATAGAAGTACCATGGAAACTAGGATTCTCTTATATCATCAAAAATTGACAAGTCTTCTTCATTGTTTGAAATTCTACGTACCTATGATCTAAATATTCTTTTATATGTTGATTTGTACAGTGTGCTAAGATGTCTGAGAGAGTAAATAGACATGCTAGGCCTATTGAGGAGGATAAATATCATGGATCTAGTGAGGAAGCAGAGGTTGCTTTCAATACATCTGTTGTATGGAGAACTCAGTCTGAGCCACCTCCATCATGGAGACGTACAGAGTCTGATCAGATGGATGATGCACCCTGGAGATAGGAGATGCAAGAAATGAGACAGGAAATTTGACAGACCATCCGGACTCATTTTGCAACACAGCTTACAGTGGTACAACAACCACCTTCACCTCCAGTACAACCAGTGGTATAGCCTGTGATACCACCAGTACCTCAGAGAGAGCCAGTAGTATTACAAGGGGGCAGAGTACGCAGGGTTATTCCAGAGGGTGGTGTATCTGTTAGGGAGTTCATAAGATTGAGACTGCCTACTTTTACAGGGGAGTATGTGTCACGACCCAGTTTCCCAAGCCGCGACAGTCCTAGGGCATGGGAGATGCCAATGGCTACCGGCACCCGTAGAACCCATATCAGTCATATCAATCCTATCAATTCAATATAGTGTATATAAGTCATATTTATAATTATCAATCATTATATTAATCTACCATACATTCTGATAATATCTGAAATATGAATCTACAAAATATCCCATTAATTATATATCATCCATTTAATAAACTATCATCTGTTACATGTTCATTTCCTAGCTAACCCGTACATACCCATGGAGCAGCTAGATTATGAACACCAAAATAAACATTTTTCAACATAAAGAAACTGTCAATACATCTGAAATCAGTGGCAGAATTTCCAGAGAAGTAGATGTCTGGATTCTGCAGCTCTAATCCTCTCCTGAAAGGGGAAACAATGAAAAGGGGTACTCAGTGAATTCACATGCATCGCAATAAATAATAGGCATTATATAGCAAAGGTATCAACCAATAATATAATAGGGTACCGAATAAATGTCGAGGTACAATATAGCAAATAATTCAATATATAAGTTCGGTCTCATTTATGAGATGACAGATACAGGGATGGACTGCATGAAAAGAAATCATACAATCTCCAAACAATCAAATGCGTTGGACCATATGGTCCTAGATCATCCATATCAGGACAAATAAGCATAAGGCTGATCATACCCTATGACCGGGACCATAACCCTTCCCAGCTAGGGTGCAAATATACAATATGCACAAGGTCGACAGTATTTCCCCACTCCTCTGTCGAATTGGAAGTTCTGTCACAACCATTCCAAGGTCAATATCAAGAGATACTATTAACAACAATGGCATCCGGATTCAATCAATCAATCAATCGGTTCGGTATCAATCATATCAATGTCCAATATCAATAATGGCCATGCCATATACAATATCCAATATAATTCAATAATAGGTTTAGTATTCATAAGACAAAATAAGGTTCATAAGACAAGAAAAATATGATTCGGTAATTAAAAGAGAAAATATCAATGAAGCTAATTTATGTAACAATATAGGAATTATTTTGGTAAGAGAATATAAAAGCAAGTTAAAGGAAAATCAAAGAAATTACAAAGTGTAGGTTTCGGCCCCTTTGGGGGTTTTTCCTATAAGGTGCCCAACAATCAATTTAAGCGATTAATCATGATAATTGATGCATGTAGAACTCACCTCAACTTTCCAACAATCAATCAATTAGCCAATCTCACCAATTTCCTCCAAAAATCCCCAATTTAACTACTTGGAGAAATCAATCTCCATAATCTATAATTTCATATCAAATTGGTTATCAATTAAGTGTTCTCTTATACTCAATTAACTATTTCTATCATCAATTTATGAATCCCATCAACAATTTATCATGTCATCTTTCAAAGTTCCAATTAAACCCTAGAGTTTAGGGATTTCAAATAATTAGTATTAATCTATGAAAAATAATACTAAACCCATTTATTCCAACCTAAATAATATCTATTTAAGAAATAAAATCCAACAAATAAATCCTTACCTCAAATGGAGTACAATGGCAGATTTTATTCTTTACTGCCCTAGAATGTTTTCCAGCTCACTCCACAAGCTAAAACGAAATAATATAGTCACATAATATTTCTATAATTTTTCCATGAATTTTTCTCCAGAAATTTTGATGGAGAAGATCATGAAATTTGATGAAGAAGAAAAAACAGTGTTCGACTCCTCTGGGAGAAAAGACGAAGGACACGGGAAAAGAAAAATAAAATGTTTAAGTATTATAATGTATCAGTCAAAGCCCCTATTTATTTAAGTTACTGCCTCAATAACGGAATCAATTAAATTTCCGTTTCGCTAATTCAAATCCGTTGTTCCAGCTCGCGAGTTCGCCAGCTCGCTAATCCCAGCTTGCCAATGCTTCTTCACATTGCCGGCTCGCCATTCCACTTTGCATAAGCCAGCTCGCATTTGCCGGCTAGCCTATGCCTCTTCGCCAAATCCTCTTTGCATTCCTCTTCGCCATTTCCTCTTCGCCTTTTCCTCTTCGCCATTTCCTCTTCGCCTTTCCTCTTCTCATTCCCTCTTCGCACTTCCTCTTCGTATTTCCTCTTCGTCATTCCTCTTCGCACTTCCTCTTCGCCATTTCCTCTTCGCATTTCCTCTTCGCCATTTCCTCTTTGCACTTCCTCTTCGCCATTTCCTCTTCGCATTTCCTCTTCGCCATTTCCTCTTCGCACTTCCTCTTCGCCAATTCCTCTTTGCAATCCCAGCTCACACTTCTTCTTCGCTAGGCCAACTAGGGAAGGCCTCTTCGCAAGGCCAACTCGGCAAAGCCAGCTCGCCAATGCCGGCTGGAAAACACTTACCCTAATTTACGCAATTCGCTACTAACCTATAAATTCCTAACTGCCAGTACTTTGAATATATTTTACAAATTTGGGAGCTCAATCTAGTAATCAGTATTCTACACTGAAATTTTCCATTCTTATTTACAATCATTATTCGAAATAATTAAATAAGTAAAAATCATACTTATTGCAAAATAATTTAAGTCAGCCAATTAAAATGTAAGATTACACTCACACACACACAGATATATTTATATTTGAAAATGATATATGCAAATGGTAGGTGTTACATTCTTCCCCCCTTTAATTAAATTCGTCCTCGAATTTAAATAACACCTAACTCAAAATTGAAAAAGAGATGGGTATCTATTCCGTATCTCCCGCTCACTCTCCCATGTACACTCCTCAATTGACTGATTCCTCCATAGCACCTTAACCATCGTGATCTCTTTGTTCTGAAGCTTTCTAACCTGTTGATCAACAATCTCCATAGGTAGCTCTTCATATGACAAATCCTCACTGAGATCCACATCCTGCATCTCCAAAATGTGCGATGGATCTGGAACATATTTCTGCAGCATCGATATATGAAAGACTGGATGTACATGGCTCATACTAGGTGGAAGAGACAATCTATAAGCCATATTGCCAATCCACTCAAGTATTCTAAATGGGCCTATAAATCTTGGGGACAACTTGCCTTTCTTCCCGAATCTCATAACTCCCCTCATCGGTGAGATCTTTAGGAAGACATGATCACTAATATAAAATTGTACATCTTTTCTTTTCGGATTCGCATAACTCTTCTGCCTACTGAAGGCAGTTTTCATCCACTCTCGAATCACAGGAACCTTCTCCATAGTCTCTCTAATCAGTTCAGGTCCCTCTAGGTTATTCTCTCTTGGCTCTACCCAACACACTGGTGATCTGCACTTTCTACCATACAGTACTTCAAATGGAGCCATACCGATAGAAGGATGGTAACTGTTATTGTAAGAGAATTCGATCAATGGCAGATAATAGTCCCAACTACCTTTGAAATCCAAAACACATAACCTGAGCATATCCTCTAAGGTTTGAATCATCCTCTCGGATTGCCCATCAGTCTGTGGATGGAAGGCAGAAACCGTAGTTGAGTACCCAAAGCCTCCTAATACTTTTGCCAAAACCGGGTTGTGAACTATGTACCCTGATCATATATGATCACTAATGGGATTCCATGAAGATGCACAATCTCATTAACATACACTTGTGCATACTGAACTGCTGAATAGTTAGTCTTTACCCTCAAAAAGTGTGCAGACTTCTTCAATCTATCCACAACAACCCATATAGAGTCATACCCCTTCGAAGTCTGAGGTAGACCAACTATGAAGTCCATGGTAACCTGTTCCCATTTCCATTCTGGCAGCTCTATCTCCTGAAGTAGCCTGATGGCTTCTGATGCTCAAACTTAACTTGCTGATAGGCTAAGCATTTTGATACAAAAGGAGCTACATCTTTCTTCATCCCAGGCCAGCAATAAGCATCTCTAAGATCATTGTACATCTTGGTAATACCTGGATGTACACTATAAGCAGAATGGTGTGCCTCTCGCATAATCTTATCTCGCAGCTCATCACAATCCGGTACACAGATACGTTTCCCACACCTCAAAATCTCATCATCAATAGTGAACTCGGTCATCCGTCCACTCTAAACCTCCCCCTTCAATTTCAGAAGATAAGGATCTCTATCTTGGGCCGCTTTTATGTCATCAATCAATAGTGACCTGGCCCAAAACTGGGCTATCAGAGCCTGGTTCTGATCCTGGGAAACCAAATCTAACTCTACCCTATAATCAACTAACTGCCTCAAATCTCGGATCAATGGCCTCTGGCCAACTACAATGTGAGCAAGACTCCCCATCGATTTCCTGCTCAAGGCATCCTCCACTACATTGACCTTCCCTGGGTGATAAAGAATCTCATAGTCATAATCTTTCAAAAGCTCAACCCATTTGCACTGCCTCAGATTCAGATCCTTCTGCTGGAATATATACTATAGACTTTTATAATCAGTATATATTTCACATTTAGCCCTATATAGATAATGCCTGCAAATCTTCAAGGCAAAGATGACTGCTGCCATCTCAAGATCATGAGTAGGATAATTCGCTTCATACTTCTTTAATTGACAAGAAGCATAAGCAATCACCCTACCTATCTGCATTAGGACACACCCTAGGTCAATCCTCAAAGCATCATAATACACAATATACTTCTCCTCCTCCACTGGCAATGCCAAAATCGGAGCACTGGTAAGGTAATATTGTAGAGTCTTAAAAATTCGATCACATTCATCTATCCAGACATATCGCTCATGCTTTCTCATTAATCTAGTAAGAGGAGCAACAATACGGGAGAAAACTTTTACAAATCTCCGATAGTATCCAGCCATACCCAGAAAACTACGCACTTCTGAAACATTGATAGGCTGAGGCCAATTGGCAACCACTTCAATCTTCTGAGGATCTACCATAATACCCTCTTTACAGATGACATGCCCTAAAAAGCATACCTCAGATAACCAGAATTGACACTTGGATGATTTAGCATAAAGCTGGTGCTCCCGAAGTGTCTGTAATACAATCCTCAAATGCTCTCTGTGTTCTTCCTCACTTCTGGAATAAATAAGAATGTCATCAATAAAGACGATGACAAACCTATCCAAATAAGAACTGAACACTCTATTCATCAAATCCATGAAAGCTGCTGGAGCATTTGTCAACCCGAATGGCAATACTAGAAACTCATAGTGGCCATAACGAGTTCTAAAAGCAGTCTTAGGTATATCTCCACTCTGAATCTTCAGTTGATGATACCCAGACCTCAAATCAATTTTTGAAAAATGGCTGGCGCCCTGCAGCTGATCAAACAAGTCATCGATCCGTGGCAACGGATACTTGTTCTTTACCGTGACTTTATTCAGCTACCTATAATCGATACACATCCGCAAGGAGCCATCTTTCTACCTCACAAATAAAATCAGTGCACCCCATAGAGAGCTACTAGGTTGAATGAACCCTCTATCTAATAGCTCCTGTAACTGAACCTTTAATTCTTTCAGTTCTGCTGGAGCCATCCTATAGGGTGGAATTGATATCGGATCTGTGCCTGCATGCACCTCAATCTCAAACTCAGTCTCCCTATCAGGGGGCAATCCTAGCAACTCCTCAGGAAAAACATCAGAAAACTCCTGAACTACCGGTATCTGATCCAAACGTATAGAAGATTTCTGCAC
>CANXYC010135532.1:0-66366 GCA_948193065.1 Aleurites moluccanus
AGGATTTTTCTATAGGAAACAACCTTAGTGGAGCTCTTCAGAGTGATGGACGCCCTGCAGCACCAAAGCGGACACAACAGGAGCAGTTGCAGCATTGGCAGAGGAATCGAAGGATGCTTGTAAGTCTTCTCCTAACCTCTAGTGGAATGGGTCTTTCTTTTATAGTAAGAACATTATTAACAAAATATTTAATATAGTTCTTTAGTATGTTTTCCTATATTCATTTTTTTTTTCGGGGGAAAAATTACAAAACCTTAGCTTTGACTTAATATACACTCTAATCATCCCTTTTCCAAAGAGAAAAATTATAGTCCTGGAAATTTATAGAAATCAATCCTTTGGTTGTTACTCCTTACGCTAAAAAAAGGGTCAAAATATGTAGTTTTGGTAAAGAAAAAAAAAACGCATTGTTTTGATCTATAAAAGAGTGAAGTGTTGAAGTTTGTAAAACTCAAAGACCAAATGGATATTAGATGAAACCTCGAGTTGGTTTTTCTAATTATCCTTCTCTCTCTCAATTTTTTTTTGGTATTGTGACATACGTGGGAGCTGTTTTATTCATTTATAACTTGATACTTTATGGGCATTAATTGCCATAAAAATTGCAGGAAGGCATCAGGTTCATTCTTCCTGTCTTCAACTTGAATGACCTATGAGAACAACACTGAGATATCTTTTGTTTAAACTTGCGAAAAATATTGTTGTTACAGGCTTATTCTACTGTTGGAACGCCTGACTATATTGCCCCAGAGGTTTTGCTAAAGAAAGGATATGGAATGGAATGCGATTGGTTGGTATACTGAATTTTTACTTTTTAATAATCTTTTATCTTTTTTCTGAGATACATGCAGATGAGACTTTGTCAATATCTCTAGGTGGTCTCTTGGGGCAATCATGTATGAAATGCTTGTGGGATATCCACCCTTTTACTCAGATGAGCCTATGTCAACTTGTAGGAAGGTAATCTTGGAAACAATTTTTTTACTTGTAATTTATTAAAAAAAGGTAGAAAAGAGTATTTACTTTGTTTTATAGTAACTAATGCATTCCAAGCTGAGTCTTCTGAACATGCTTGCTTTCTATATATATGTTTTTTTCTGAAAAAGGAAACATTATTACTGATACAAAACCATGATGCTTCTAAGAATCATTGTAGTATTATTCTCAAGCTTTAATTACTTTGTGTGTGAATGTTATTTAAGCCTTTTCAGGTCTGAATTTAGTTTAAGAGTTTCCCTTTTTTGATATCTAGTTTTTGATTCATTTGTTCTCTTTCTTTTAGTCAATGTCATCAATAATTGAAAAATTTTGTTATCTTGTCATGCAGATAGTTAACTGGAGAACTCATTTAAAATTTCCGGAAGAAGCAAAACTATCTCCAGAAGCTAAAGACCTCATCAGCAAACTACTATGTAATGTTGACCAAAGGCTGGGAACAAAAGGCGCAGATGAAATAAAGGTGTTGTGTGTTCTGTTCTGAATTCTTTGGTTTACTGTTAAAATGGAATTTACATTGACAGTAGGTTTACTTCGTTATTTTCAGTCTCACCCATGGTTTAAAGGCATAGAATGGGACAAACTGTATCAAATGAAAGCTGCATTTATTCCTGAGGTCAATGATGAGTTGGATACTCAAAACTTTGAGAAGTTTGAAGAGGTAGATTGATATTTCTTGTATAAACGTGGTGATAACTTGTGCTCAGGCATTTTCTTGCTTGCCTTTCTATCCATATCTCACACAATTTGTTTTGTAGGCTGACAACCAAGTTCAGACTTCAGCAAAAGCTGGTCCATGGAGAAAGGTCGGTGCATAAAAATTGTAGAGAATGCATTCTAACCCTATGCAGTTGCTGTTGTAATGTCTTCATTAGTGTTCTAGTAGAATATGCATTTTTTACCTTAAAACATAAGTGCTGCTTGGCCTGGCAGTTATGATCTGAATTTGAATTGCTTCAAGTGTTTTTCATTTTCTCTTTCCTTCTCTTTTTTATTAGTTTATATATAGTCTCCAGACCAGAGTGGTCAACAATTCAACATGCACATCCTATCCAGATATGATAAGTAATCTAGGGATGTACAGATTTTCTGTCTCAAAACAGCAATGCCATGTGAAATATAAGAATTTGGAAGGTTGAAAAACTTCCATTTTTCCATACAATGTCTTTCCCGTCTTTCTTTTGATCTAGCATGTTCATATATTATCATGCCTTCTCTATGGAATGTGGATGTGTAACTACATTTTGGTTTCAGACTGACTAATGTATTTGATTGCAACAGAATAACTATCCACTATGACCTGGAAGTTTAGTTTAATTGATGTTTTTTTTAGTTTCTCGAGTCTTGAGATGTTGATTAATTGTTGCTGTTTTGTCTTCTTGCAGATGCTTTCATCTAAGGATATTAATTTCGTGGGTTATACGTACAAGAACTTTGAGATTGTAAATGATAATCAGTTACCTGGGATTGGTAAATCTATTCCTTCCCCCAACAATATGCATATGGACATAATCTTCAGTCTTGTCTTCTTATGAGTAATGTCTTAATATTTTCCAGAATACCTAATACCTGTAAATTTCCCCTAAAGAGGGCTACTTTTTGGTCATTATGTTTATGGACTGATGTTGGGAAACAGGGTTGCTAATAATGCTTTTCAATGCAAGTATTTCTATTTTACTATTTCTAATCATTATTTTTGTAGCATGCGATGGTTGGACGTGGAGAACTTGTAGTTTTAGCTGGGGCAGCATCTAGTTTGGTTTAGACTGGGATGTTTGTGTTGTTTTCTTTGCTCAATTAAGTAGCTTCTTAGGTCATCTAGATTGTGTTAATGTTGTATTATAATTTATTTTCATTGATAATAATGGTAAAATTATGTAAAATGAAAAATTAGCCTTTTAATAGTTGGGTCCAACCCATGCTGGGCATTTATTAAATGGGAAGTGCATTGTTGTATTTGTATGTTTGAAATGTGTTTCTTTCTCATCTTAATAATAAAATATCTACAAGGAGCATAAGTTTATCCTTTTCACATTTTTTAAGCTCTTTGATGTGTCTCATATGTAACTGCTTACTGGTTTTTATGGAATACTGTACACAGCTGAACTGAAGAAGAAGAACACAAAGCCGAAGAGGCCCTCTATCAAGTCGCTTTTTGGTAAGTTAATTTTTTTCAGTCATTGGAATGCCTTTTAAATATTTTTTTTTATTTGACACGTAATTAATTAGCATTTGATACCTTTTGGTTAGGAATAGGAGATGGTCTAATGTAAAGTTCACAACCATGGTTAAAATTGAAACGCCATGGAGATACATGAACAGTCAAATGATAGTAATTATAGCTTCTTGGAACTGTACTTTGGTTCACTGACAAATTTCTTTGATGAGCTGGAGCTAGTTTTTCCCATTTGGCTGTGGTCGTTTAAATTGACTTCTCTAGAGGCCTCTCTTGTATATGGATGGACTAATCTAATTGTGTTATGTCATGTTCATGTTGTTACTACTATTAGCAGAAAGATCAGATAATTATCTCATGAAATGTCAAATGGATTTTTGTTGTGGCCTGAATAGTTACTGAATTTACTGGGTGATTTATAGCTTCCTTTTAGAATACAGTTTAGCAAATGCAAAAACCCTTTTCTTGAACTTCCATGGGGATCGCATTATAAAATTATTAATTTTATGTTCTAAAATAGATTCCATTCCAATGGTTAGGAATCAAAACCTGGTCCTGTTTTTCTTACTATTGCGGTTCGAATGTTGCAGAAGATGAGTCAGCTGCTGCCAATCAACCTGTGCAAGGGAGCTTTCTAGGCCTCCTGCCTCATAAAATAGAAGAAGGTTCTGAGCTGCCTAGTAGATCCAAATGATCAGGGCTAGTGTCTCTATGTTGTCAGATGGTCACGAACTTGCAGATATTGTTGGATTGAAGATCTACTAAATAGAGGATCATATTCACTAATAGTAGGGCTTTTTGGTTCGCTGGGAGGGAATGGAAGTTTCAGGGGGCGAAGGCCTCGAAGACGAGTGGTTTGAGATGCTAATTGGATATTGGCTTAGTTTAACGTTGTTTATCTTTGTAAAACAATATCATGGTAAATATTCTTTTGAAATTTGTTCTGTTATTAGTTTTACCCTCTGTCAAGAGTGAGAAATTCCTTACAGAAAAATTGTATTATGGTTTTTCATGTAATTATTAACTTTTCGGTGTTGGATTGATTATAGGTGTACTATAATTATACATGTAATTATTAAGATCTTGAGGTTGGAAACTTCTTTTCTTAACTGGAAAATTAAGCTACAACATTTGATTCACCTCCTTTAAAAGACAGCTTTGGATTAGCTTGCCTTGCACTCTGCCACTCTCTACATCTTCTTCACAACAAATTTCAAAATGACTTCTTAATCCACCTTACTAACACTTTTCTAATAAAAGAATAAAATTAATAATTTGTTCATTCCATAAAATTAGTATTCATAGGGTAACTTATAAACTTAAAAAAAAAAAAATGGAAAAACAATGGCAAATCATGTAAAAACGTAAAACTCCTAGGGACATTCGGGGGCAAAAGAAGAAATTCCAGGTCAATTTGGGAGGTGTATCGTAATTAAGCTTAGTTATGGTCTGGTCATTATAAATAATTTAGAAGTTCATTCTCAGAGAAGTTGTTCTCTCGATCTCCGTCTCCAAACATGCAGGTAACTCTAGCTTCAATTCTTCCATATAATTTTATTATTTCTTAAATTTTTCGTGTTTTGTCTTGTATCTTATTTTCAAATTCTTTTTCACGAACTAAACCTAATTCGAAATTAGACATGGATTAAGCATATATGTACTGGTATTTGTGCAGGCCAGTGATAGGTTTAATATCAATTCCCAGCTTGAGCATCTTCAGGCTAAATATGTTGGGACTGGTCACTCCGATTTAAATAGATTGTGAGTTTTTTTTTTTTGTTTGTTTTCCAATTCCTATAATTTGTATTGGTGGTTCTATTGGAATGAAATTTTGATACTTTTTGTATGTGTAGTGAATGGGCAGTGAACATTCAGCGTGATAGCTATGCATCATATGTTGGGCATTACCCGATATTGGCTTACTTTGCTGTTGCTGAAAATGAGTCTATTGGAAGAGAACGCTACAACTTTATGCAGGTTCTTTTTTTTCCTTTTCTCTTCTTTTTTGTCCATTATTATTTTTTCTTGAAAAGTTGCTTTTTGTGATGGGGATTTTGATAGTATTGAATCAATTGGAATTATATGCATTTTTGTTTAGCTTTTATCAGTTCATATTAGCAAAATCTTTGTGCTTATCTGCTTTACTGTTAGGATTGCAGCGCCAATTCCTCTTCTGGAAGAGAGATTCTTCAGATAACCCAATTTCAAAAGACTAAAAGAGAATAGTTTTTGACTATTGAACTGCACTATTGCTTTGTGACAAAAACATGTTGCATAAATATGATGGGAAATTTTCTGGTTAAGGTTGAAGTTTCTACAAGGATAAGAAGGGAGGAAAAATTTTAAAAATGTAAAAATATCTGATTACTAATTTATAGAACTTTATATGGCCTTATTGAATCAAACAGTATTAAAAAACTTGACTATGGTCGTTGGTTTTGGTCTTAGATATTCTTTAGTCGAGTTGATCCAATCAATTTGGGAGAGGTACACGCTATTTGAACATTGCATTCTCTGATGGTATTGGCTATGTTTGCTACTGGGGTTTCTTGTGAGTAAAATAATGCAATACATCCAGGGCAATGTATAGGGCCTTGGCGTACATATTGGTCTAGTCTGGCATGGGGGATCCACCTAAATGTAGGCGGTAGTGTTTTGTATTAGGCATATTAATTGAGCAATCACCCTTTATGGTGATCACGTGAATTTGAAATTGGATTTCTTTAAAGTTTGGGGAAACAAGTATAAACATGCATGTCCTTGCCATGTTGCTTGGCTAAAGTATCTTCTGCAAAATTTACTTGTCAATTGTGTTGGTGATATGAAATTTTCTATCTATTGATAATTCATTTATTTGGTCGAGGCTGTATGTTTGAGGGATAAAAGTTTTTTCTCCCTCTAATTCACTCTTGGGTAATTCTTAATCCTCTCGCTCTAGAAGAGACTTTAATTTGTATTGATTTAACATGTGTATTTGGTTAGAGTGACCAAGATAAAAATATAGTTTGACCAGCCAAATACAGCAAGTGGATTTTATAATTGCTTGTGGCCTTACCTTTTTGAGATGATCTTAGGTGAAGCTTGTATTGACCAGTTAACTTCTTATGCCTGCAGATTAGTTTTTCTCTGTAATGATCATGATAAAGCTCCAAGCTTCGAAAATTTAATATCTTGCAGAACTTTGTATTCTGGTGGTATCAAATATTTCTGGCCAATTTTTATAGATATGCACTGTGGGACTGTAAAAGCAAATAATACATGTGGGAAAGATTACTGGAAGAATTAATTATATACAATCTCCATTTGCCTTTGTTTAAATAGGTTAAGAAGTTCGTAATGTTTTTGGTTGGTTGAGTTGTTTGTGGAATTAGATTAGAGATAGATCCACCTGCTTTTTCTTCCTCAATTTCTTTGAGGGTCCGTTTGGATAGTCTGAAATTGAAATTGAAATTCTCAATTCCAGTGTTTGGCAACCATCTAGAATTAGAATTGTAATTCTACCTACAATTCTATGGATTTATAATATAACTAAAAAAATAATTTCACAATTTTATTTTCAATCCATAGAAATTCTCAATTTCAGTGTTTGACAACCATCTAGAATTAGAATTGTAATTCTACCTACAATTTTATGGATTTGTAATATAACTAAAAAAATAATTTCACAATTTTATTTTCAACCCATAAGAATTACAATTCCATAATCATCACTGCTATCCTTTCTTCCATCGCCACTGCCAGCGATAATGGTCCGCCACTACCATCACTATCACCTTTTGACGATGAAGACTCGTTAAATTATCATCGTTGGTAATGATGGCTTATCGGACTACCATTGCTGGCGATCCACCACCTCCCCCACTGCTATCATTGGTGATCCACTATCATCTCCACTGTTACCGCTGGTGATCTACTATCACTACCAACTTCATCTCCATTTTCATCATAATCAATTTTTTTTATTTAATTTCAATTTCAATTCCAATTCTGTATGAAACAAACGTTGAAATTACAATTAAAATTCATTGCCCCAAACAGACCTTGATAGATATTGGATGATAGATTTGTGATTTTCTCATACTTATTATTTGTCTTGGTGATTATGACCTAATGTTTCTTTACAATTTGTGCAGAAAATGCTTTTGCCCTGTGGCCTACCTTCTGAGCGAGAAGACGATTGAGAGTTCAAGTTTTCAAGTCAGGACATTAATTTTGTTAGCTGTATAATTAACCATATTATGACCCCACCGAGTACATAAGTTATATCTCTGTGTCTGTAGACATGGTGAAATTTAATATTGTTTCCCAGGTGGTTTAAGATTTTATAGCGCTCTAAAAGGGTTGAACCCATTATGGATGTCAAATCATGGCAGAGAAATCACGTCTCTCTCCCTCTCTATACATTTTATTATTTCCTTGTGTTGTTAGATCCAGGTTAATTTTCTTGAGACCTGAAGGCTGGATGCTGAGTGGAATGGATATTTAAAGAACGTTCCTTTATTTTTCAAAAAAGAAATGCCATATGAATTATAGTTTCTCATCCAAGGATTCGGATTCTCTCATGTTGAGATGGATGTGATATTATGATATATCATGTTTATGCAATTTTAGCCGTTAAATACAAAATGAATGATCAGTGATTCCTTTCTAGTATTAGGTTGTTAAATGATTAAATTCATGCTTTTCAGTTCTCCCTTCTTCCTCCCATCCCTTGAAGGAATGAAATTACAAGATCTAGATTTCTTCTCTGCTATTTTCAATCATCTACACAAAACCGTGTTAGTCTTAATATTGTTGCAAATAATTTATTGCTAACAAAAATTACCTATGAAATATTATTGTCCATAACCAAGCAGAGCATTTTTAGATATTTTTCCAACAGTAGCTTAAATAGAAGATATCGAAAAATATTTATAATTTTGTTAAACTTTAGGAGTTATAAAATATGTAAATTTTATTTAACTTAATATTTTAAATTTTAACTTCTGAATTTTTAGTAAATTAAAATTTTAGGTCACTGCGGCAAATTAACTCTTGTTATATAGTCACTGTGAGAGACTTGCTATAGCATTTGGGCTCATTAGCACCCCTACTGGGACAACAATTGATGTGTTAAGGATGAAACGTGTTCATGAGGAGACTATTGGTAAAAGGAGTTCCCACAGTTTTCTGGATAAATTCTTGGTGGGATCTATTTCATCACATAAAATTATATACTAATTTTTAATGATTTAATATATCAGCGTGTTAATTATAATACAAATTCATAATTTAAGTAATTAATTAATATATTAATCTCATGAATAATTATTACTTAATAATATTTAATCATTATTGTTAGTTCACAATCTTATATGATGAAATATGTTCACCAAGACTTCTTACAACAACATATATATATATATATATATATATATATATATATATTTTTTAAATATAGAGATTTTGGGAAAAGAAAATACTTTGGAGGCATTATGGTTGATTTACTAATTTAACAACTACAAGATCGGGGGAAAGGAAAAAATAAAAGAAAAGGTAAATTTTGTGAACCTATTCGTAGTTGCTCTCTGGTGCTGAAAATTTTTCTATAATAACATGCAACTTGAAAAGTAATGTAATTCTGAGCATATATAAAGTAGATTACAAATTACCTTACAGATGACCTGCAATGCAGAAAACTTACCTGAAATGTACTTCTGCAAGTCTGTGGGCTATAGTTGACTAAAATTCTTTATAATAGGATATTTCTTATAATTGTGGGCTCAATTCACTGAATTTTTATGTCAAATTCTATTTCTGCTAAAATAGAGAATTTGTTGCATTTCTAAGATCCTCTGTGTCTGCTTTTCGAGGGGTTTAAGAATTGAGCTTGATGCAGGTTTTTCTGTGATTTCTTGCATCAAACATATGTGTTGCCTATAGATCAAACTGTGGTACAATTCACCTGTCCTACAATCAATTATCTAAGACTATAATAGAAAGATCCATAGAGAATATTTAAAGCAAGGCCCTTATTATTAATGAAGCATAAATGATTGAAGTGATGTTTGCTGCTGTGTCTGCCTTTGAAAATGTCAGCACTATATGATAGGAAAAACCCCCCCATTTCATAAATATCTTACTTCAATTACAAGGAATAATACTAACCACAAGATTTAGATGCATTTAACATTTTCTAACAATTTATATGTGAATGGTGAGACATGCCTTTTCTTCTTATCTTTAGCCTATAGGGTTGGTCACTCATTAATATAGTGCATGCATGTTTTGAGAATTGAGATTGGTTCATCTTATATATATATATATATATATATATACTTAGTTGATGATTTTTATGGGTAGGGTTGTGTCTAATGCCCCTATTAATAATTCAATGTAATAATTGTTGTAATAATAATAATAATAGAATTTATTTCAAAATCAATTGCTTCTTCAGGATTTGGCTAATACAGTAGGGTATTTGATATCCATGCTTGGTGGGTATTTATAATTAGCATAATAAATAAGCAAAGTCTAAGAGTTAAAATGTTTCAACTTATAATTAGGGACCATTTCGTAAAAGGAATATGTGCCATCTTCAACTATTGAAGAATCTGAATTTTCAAAAAATTCGGAAATTTTCAACTTTGCCTGAATTTAATAGTAGAAACTCTATTACTTGAATGCTGAGAAAAGAGGAAAAAAATTGGCAAAAAGTTGTAGTTATTGTAAAAACTTATAGTTCTTTTTATTTTTCTTTTCTTATTTAGTATAAATGAAACTGAATTATACAACTCATTTATAAATAAAAGAAATTAATTTAGTTAAGTGGTTGTTTTGTTATTTTCAACAGGTGCACCCGTTTATTATGATAATTGTTAGTTAATAAATAGCTGAAAAGGTACTATTTATAAAAATTTAAATTTAAAATTTTTTGAAATAACTCATCATTGTTTAAATAAAAAAATTAAAATTTTCTTTTAATAATCATTGCATATATTAATAATTAATACATAATAATAATTTTATCAAACACTTGTAAATCAACTATTAATTACAGTTATCAAATACCGATTATCAACTATCAATTAATAGAACTATCAACAACAACTAATATCTAACAGCTGTTATGAATAATTACTAATTAATAATCAATAACAACAAAATTAAACGGGACCAAAATTAAATTTGTAAAATAAAATTTATTATTTCTTTTATATGTATATATATATATATATATTTATTGATTCCAACGATAAAGAGTTCGTTACTTTTAATTAAAATCTTTAAACTTAAATATTATAATAAAAAAAAATTATAATTCGAAAGAAATTTATTTTTTATGAGTTTCAGGACTCCATGTAATCGTTACTTTTAATAATAAAATATATAACGAATCAATATTTATACAATAAATATTTCTCATTTTTTACTCTTTCATTTCTTAATTTTTTAGTATTATTCTCATATGCTTATCTGTGCAAGATAAATAAGGTTTGTCTCCACAAGCACTATACAAACAAACCAGGTCAAATATATAATAAAAAGTTGGGTATTTAGTTAATCTGGCCCAATATGCAGTCCTGAGTGCAACAGACCGAAAGGGGTTGTTTTTGTATTTAGAAAAAATAAAAGCAAATTGGGTCTAATTTTGGACCACTTTTATGAACATATATACTATCCAATAAATAATAATCTATAAGTCAATTCATTTACTAAACTATTTTTTTTTATCTGTTTTATAATAAACTAATGATTAATGAAAGGTATAGTGCATATGCCTGACAAAAGTGCTTTTTAGGGTTTCAAGCTTCAATTCATTTTCAATCCCTATTTTTGAATAGAGATTTTACATATTGGGGACCCTCATCATCATCATTTTTACCTTTTCTTTTTAGAGAAATAGAGAGAGAGAGAGATGCATGTTTGTTACTAATTGGCTACTCAAAAAAAGTCTGGCGAATAGTTGAAGGAGAAGACAAAGGCAGCTCTTCTTCATCAGTCACCTTTAATTATTACAATCCCACATTTTTTGTTTTATAAAAATGTATTCAATTAAATTTTTACGAAATTTATAAATTTATAAATAATTTTCAAAAATTTTATTTTAAAATTTTTTTATAAACATCGATAAATATTTATAAATATTAATAGATTTTTATTAATTTTTAATATTTATTTTATATAAATATAATAAATTTATATTTCTCATATAATAAAAATAAAATATTTATAATAATAAATAATAATATGAAATTTTAATTAAATAATATTATTCAATCAAAATACTAAAATAATTAAAATAATATTTTTAAAAAAAGTAACCTTTAAAATTATTTTTATGTTCATCGTTTCACAAATTCATAATAATTTTTAATTTAATTAATAAATTTTATTTAATTATTTAAAAATAAAATTTTAAAATCTTATTTCATTTATTTTTTAATTTCAACCAAACAAATCATTATTATTGATAAATAATACTTTTTGATTATATAAATACCTAAAATTTTAATAATTAATCATGTATTAATTGATATTAAAAAATGAACATTGTTCAAATTCAATCTTAATTAAAAATAATATTTAAATAGTGAATTTTATACGAATTCAATTTAAATGTATATAATTATATTTTAAAGGAAAAATATAAAAAATAGAGAATAAATATGAAATTAATTTTACAACATCAAAATCAATAGAAAAAATTAGACAAATTATTTTAATAAGTTCAAAACAAAATGAAGAATATAAAAAAAATCTCATTGAATAAAAAAAGAAGAAAAAGAACATGAAAAAAACTCAATAAAAAACTGATATTTTTTTTATTAGATGAAATTTCTATAACTTATAACAAAAAGTTGGTAAAAAATTTTTAAAGACTTTTTTTATTCATAAATTATATAAAAATAAATAAAAGTCTATTAATTATAACATATTTAATTTTATAAACTTTATAAAAGTTGTAACTGAATATCTTTTATTATATACGAAACTTTTAAAAATATTAACTGAATATCTCTTAATTTTTATAAAATATTTAAAAATTATTATTATATATTTCTTAATTTCTTAAATTCATCAAAATATTTAATTTTTTTTATCTAATACACCCCTAAGAGATCAAATGAATTAATATAATATTATAAGTGATAAATTATTAGATAATATATTAATATATTATTTTTATTTATATAAAAATAAATTTAATAAGTATATTTCAATTTAATCATATTTAAATTCACTTTTATATCAATATTAGAAATATATTCCAATAATATTTTATTATAAATTATAAATAATATTCTTAATAATTACAAATGAAAAATCCATAAATAAATAAATAGTATAATATTGGAGTGGAGTAGGGAAGGAGAGTCATAGTATCTTATACACCACACCACCAATGAGTCAATTACAACAATACAAACAAATTTTTAATTTAGAAAGAAAATTTATAGGTAAATAATGATAATATATATATACACATACATCAAAAAAAAATTTCATTTATATG
The DNA here is from genome assembly GCA_948193065.1 of Aleurites moluccanus. Taxonomy (NCBI): domain Eukaryota; kingdom Viridiplantae; phylum Streptophyta; class Magnoliopsida; order Malpighiales; family Euphorbiaceae; genus Aleurites; species Aleurites moluccanus. The sequence continues at coordinate 12,669 of CANXYC010135532.1, forward strand.
TGTTTGTTTATCTATTCTCCATCCCTTTCTTCTCTGTCTAAGTATTATTCTTTTCCCAGAATCTGGAAATTTTCCGAGAAAACTCTATCCTTGTCTTTAATCCAGATCCTTTAAGATCCCCAAATTCTTGCCACAAATACCGTCTCCACTAGATATTCTCCTATTCTTTCGGTATACCCTTTCACAAGATTTATTTATTTATTTTTTTAAAAAAGGAAACTCTCTTCACCTAGTAATTCTCTCACTAACACCTCTCTCTCTCTCTCTCTGTCTTTTTTTTTTCTTTCTCTATACCCATTTTTTTTTTTTTTTGCTTTTCCTCCTTGCTTTCTCAATAACATGCAGTTTCACTATTCGTAAACCCTTATATTCATTCACTGATTAATGGGTATTGTTTAGATTTCTGAGTAACCTCTTGCTTTGCTTCTGCTTTTAGATACTAGTAGGATATATTGCACACGTGTCTTTTTTCATATCCGGTTTTTGGGGAGTTTTGGCTGATCGATGAGGTTGATTTTTCCGTTATATATTGTTTAAGAAAATTGATGGATCTGATAGTTGCTGTGTTTTTCCATAAAGGAACAGTTTTGGGTCACTATGGTTAGTGAATTTGATTGTATTACAGAAAAGTGATTATCGGTATTTAATTGGAGTTTGGTTGGTTGATGCATTATATTGTTTAATTGGGGTTATTAATCATGGATCATGTGATTGGTGGCAAGTTTAAGCTGGGACGGAAGATCGGTAATGGATCCTTCGGCGAACTTTATTTGGGTATGTAATTTCAGTGTTTATTCAGTAGCATTGGTCTGTTTTGATTACTGTTGCTGTTGTTTTTTTTTTTTTTTTTTTTTTTATGTTTGGGATTTGTGTTTATTTGTTTGATTTGTTTCAGGTATCAACGTACAGAATGGAGAGGAAGTGGCTGTTAAGTTGGTATGCTTTTTTTTTTTCCTCCTCTTAACGGTTGTCCATGGAAGCACTTGTTCTTAAATAGTGATGATTGATCATGATTGCATATGCTGGAAAGCTTAATATTGATTTTGTTTATGATATCTGACTACTGTGAAGAAGTAATTTGTTTCCCCCCTTCTTCTTCTTCTTTTTTTTTTTTTCAATTTTTCCTTTTGGAGAGTGAGAAATTTAAGCAAGTTAATTGACTTGCAATGATTAATTTCGTGTTTCTTTTGAAGAAAAATGGAGGCAAAACGACGGGAAGTGAAGAATAACTTACATTAAATTCCTTGTTTTGGTTATTCAAATGAAGGGAAAAAAGGAAATAGGGGTATTGAAGGGAAACATGGAATTAATAATTCCTTTCCAAATTGGAGAGAAAACATAGGAGTAGTTATGGGAAAATGCTATTTTACCAACAGTTTTATACCAACTTATTATACACCAGACATGCCATTATTTTATTTGTCATAATTTTCATTCAAGAATCTAATGCTTCCTCATATAGATAATGTGCCACATGAGGCTATATAATGACTTGATACAAATAGCAATATTCACAGTTATGCATTTATTAATGAGTCTTTATCTAAGAAGTTTTTGATCATTAACAAGGGTTTAATGAAAACACAAAGGGAATTTAGTCTAAGAAATTGGTCTTTATTTAAACATAAAGGGTTTAAGAAGTTTTTCATATGTAACTACTGGTTTTCTTTGTGATATCCTAGCAGTTGGTTTAATTTTTCCTTTAACTAATATCTATATGAGATATGATACTGCATGATCATCTAATTAGCATTTCGAATGCTGTGCTCTAATATATTTTGCTCCATTCTTTGGTTGTTGGTAATGCCAGGCCACTGGAATTTAGATGTTGAATGTTTCTTCTAGGTGATGTATAAGGTTATTTAGACAATTCTTTGAAGCATTGTGTAATAGCTTAATTATGTAATGGTTCTAGTGGATGAATGGAGATGCTTGATAGAATTCGTTCAAATTTATGGTTGAAGTGTCTGTTCCTTAGCGTTGTAGTTGGACATAAGCAACACCATAGTGAATTTTTCTGTTCATTTTTGCTACTGACCTGCATTTCTAATGGCTTTCCCTAGGAATCTGTTAAGACAAAGCATCCTCAGCTTCATTACGAGTCAAAGCTCTATATGCTTCTTCAAGGAGGAAGTAAGTTTCTTGACACTTCTTTCTCTGTTGTCAATAGATTTATTTATCTATATATATGTAATTTGTTTGTGAGCCTATGTCACGTTATTTGTTTTCCTTATCTGGTTTCAATTTATCCTTGTGAAGCGGGTATTCCCCATCTAAAATGGTTTGGAGTCGAGGGTGAGTACAATGTCATGGTTATTGACCTTCTTGGACCAAGCTTAGAGGACTTGTTTAACTATTGCAATCGGAAGTTTTCTTTGAAAACAGTTTTGATGCTTGCAGATCAATTAGTAAGTATGCCAGTTGTTGAGAAAGATTTTCTGGTGAGATAATTGCTGTGCATATGCTTATTACATGATTTTCATGCAGATAAACAGAGTTGAGTATATGCACTCACGTGGTTTTCTTCACCGTGATATAAAGCCTGACAACTTTTTAATGGGTTTAGGGCGCAAAGCAAATCAGGTACATTATTATTTTTAGTGCTTTTGCTTGAACGCATCCTTTCTCTGTTTTGTTTTGGCTTGTAAACTATTTAATATGGATTCTTCTATACACCTTGTGTAATTCTAATTTCTAAGATCTGATTCAAGATATTTCTTATGGCTTTTTTTTTTGGAAACATTAATTCCAAAAACATAATTTATTTTCCATATTAAGAACTCTTTGTTCCTGTAAACATATCTCCTTGGATCAGTGGTGAAATGATGCATGGATATATCTGAGTAGTCAGAATGGTTCTGAAGAAAAAAAAAAAAAAAAAGAATCACTTAAGATGTTGATGGGGGAGACTGGAGGAAAAAAACTGATTAAGATGAGTTGGTCAGATTGGGAGACATTCTTATAGGTGTCACATGTGTGTTGGCAGCCATGATATTCTCCCTTGTTATCAAGACAAGCAGTCAAGCTGAGACCTTCCTTGAAGTAGCCGTGTCCTTGATTCTAATTAATCATCTCTAAATCTGCAACATATTATAACCAGTAAGAATGTAATAACTGAAGTTGAATTTGTTAATGTGTATGATACTGGAACTTTGAAAGAGACGTGGCTTGATATTCTGGAAAATTCTTTAATATAAATATTTTTTCCTACTTGGTTAAACAGAAGGATGAGGTTCTGTAAAAGCTATATACTTATAAGGAGAGAATTGAGGAGAGAAGTAAGGAGACGTATGAAATGTTACAAGTATGCTGTAAATTTCTGTAATTAAAATTGTAAATTGATCATGACACTCCGTCATTTTTGGAAGTCACATGGGACTGAGCTTAGTTATTCAGCTTAGTCAATTTTAGTTGCTTAGCATATTATGATACTTACAGCAGAACTGCATGTACTGGGATGCCCTAACAGTTTTTCCTTGTTATTTCTCTATGATTTTCCGTTAACCACAGGTCTACATCATTGATTATGGCCTTGCAAAAAAGTATAAGGATCTTCAAACACATAAGCATATACCATATAGGTAAAGAATGTTGTATTTCACATTATGTTGCATAATTTATCACTACCAATGTGGAATCAAGGTGTTGGTGCAAATTACAGTGGCATGTTTGTTCTGGTTCATTCTAGCATGCTACTGAGTCCTCTAATGTTCCCTGTTGGCTTTTGTTGCATCTTTATATATGTTTACTTTTAGCTTGATGGACCAAGCAAGGATTAAAAATTGTTGTAATTTTTTTAATCAATATTACCCCTAGGGCATTCCTTTATTGGTCCAGTGTCCTAAGGATTTATCTGGATTCATTTTTTCTCAGCAGGGGAAAGGAATCTAACTGCTATTTCTATAAAAAGTAGTTCAACATAAGGAAATTAGCGATTTGTTACTAGTGTGCCAACTTTGCTTTTAGAAGAAAATAGTGGTAATGGAAATAGTTATGATTTTTGCCATTCTACAAGTACCCAACTGTGTAAATTTGCTAGTTTGCCGACTTTACTTTTTAGAAGAAAATGGTGGTAATTGAAATAGTTATGATTTTTGACTTTTTACAAGTACCTAACTGTGTAAACTTTTGATTCATTTTGAGACTGATCTTTTACCAATTAATAATTTCGAGCATTTCAAGCTTGTGAATATATCACACTCTGAAATTGCAACTTAATGAAAATTAGAAAAAATAAAGTGAACTTAAAGCAGTAAATTGGAAAAATAATATAATGGTGAGTTGAATTTTAGATCATAGCTGGTAAGGCCATAATCATTCATGCATTGTTGAGATGCCCAATGATGTCCTTTGTGGATGCCTTCTATGAATTTAAACTACAAGGCTTGAATTCAGGAAATAATTATGTACTTGGTATCTGATACTTTTAACAAGGATAGCAAGTGCTGAGCCTGGCTGCAGTCGGTAATGTTGCTTGCTTATGTAAAGTTGCTCAAGCAACTGTTGTATTTTTATGATCAATTTGAAATCTGTTGGCCTGCCTTTTAGGCCAATTGCCTCAGAACATTTGACATTAAATGTATAATTCTCTTTGCCATGTTAGATGCATTTTGCTTTCTTATTTTATCCAGATCTTTGACTGGTTCATTGAGACACTTACTTATATATTGTCTGTCAATATGTCAACAGAATTATGAATTTGTTCCCTTCCTTTTGCAAACTTCTGTCTATTTTGTGTCTTTAACACCACCTACTTTTTCTTGCAGGGAAAACAAAAATCTCACAGGCACAGCTCGTTATGCTAGTGTTAATACTCATCTTGGAGTTGGTGAGTGACTTGCTACTAATTGAAGATCGATCCTAGATGTTGCTACTACCGAGTCAAGTTTAATCCGACATTTGTCTTTGATCTAACTAATCTAATATTTTACTTCCAGAGCAAAGCAGAAGGGATGATTTGGAATCTCTTGGTTATGTGCTTATGTATTTTCTGAGGGGAAGGTTGGCACTTTAGCGACTATCCTCACTCTTTCTTTCTAGTTCAGTGGCATGTTTTATTTGGCTTCCTGCCCCCCTTCCCTCTAATATGATTTTTGCTCTGTAAAAAACTTATGTTGAACTTTGATTTTCTTTGGATTCTGCTGTTTCAGCCTTCCCTGGCAGGGCTTGAAAGCAGGTACCAAAAAGCAGAAATATGACAAGATCAGTGAAAAGAAGATGCTTACTCCTATAGAGGTATCATCATTTGCCTTTGTTCCAAGCCTCCAAATACTTATTTTCTATGATCAATGTATGGCTTGACATTATGGGATATAACTGTTTCAAAAGGATGAATTTTATGTTTTAATTATTCTTAGTTTGTCTTTGGGAGTATATTAGTGCTCAACATGCTTTAGACTAGCATTTTTAAAGTGTTTACTGGTTGTTTTCAGATTCTTTGCAAAAACTATTCTTCAGAATTCACATCATACTTCCATTATATCCGAACTTTGCGATTTGAAGATACACCAGATTATTCATACCTGAAGAGGCTATTCCGGGAATTGTTTATTCGAGAAGGTTAACTTCTACTCTTAAAGACGTGCTCACAAGTATTATTTGGCTTATTTATAGTTTGATTCATCTAGTCAAAAAAATTTATATGCCATTTCAGTTGTATCTTTTCTACCAAAATTTAGAATCTCATCAGGGTTTTAATGTTTGCCATTGGTGCAGGATATCAATATGACTATGTGTTTGACTGGACTATGTTGAAGTACCCACAGATTGGCTCCAGTTCTAGAGCAAGGGTTAGTGATTGTTTATTTATTAGCATCCATCCTCTGGAAAACAAAAATAATTTTATGTTTATTTTCTTTATAAGCATATTTGTATTTACATAATTTTTTCTTTTTGTTTTCTTTCAATAGCCAAGCAACAAACCAGCTGTAAACCCAGGTCCGTCAGCAGAAAGAATTGAGCGACCTTCAGGTTCAATATTTTGCTGCATATTCATTCTTGAGCAAATAAATTGTTGAGTGTTGATAAATGTTGAAAATTCTCCTGATATGTGAAGTGTTCAGGGGGACATCATTATTGTTTTTGGAACCTAGTATGCTTCCATGCATTGTATCTTTTCTTCCTTCTCCCTTTGGAAGATTTCTGAATATCTTACAGTCGGATATTATTCTCATTTGAAATATCATGTGAAAATAAGCTGGGCTAGTTTCACAAATTTGACTTAGATTTATATGTTTCATCCAGTGGGCCAAGAGATCCGAGAGAGATTCTCTGGGGCAGTTGAGGCATTTGCTCGAAGGAATGGCTCTGGACATGCCTTGCATGGGGAACACTCCCGTCATAGGTCTTCAGATGATGTGCCATCCTCTAAGGATGTGGTGAGTGGTGCAATATGTATTAAATTTTGCATACTTTTAATTCATCCCTTGCTTTCTAAATTTGGAAGAAAGGTTTATCTTGCTTTTATTCTGCAATTATAATTTGCTGCCCTTGGATTTTGCTTCTCAACTACTGTTTTTCTTTTTTACCGCTTCCCCAAACCACCAGCATCCTGATTCTGAAAGGCCTCGATCATCATCTCAAATTGGCAGCACATCAAAGAGGGCTATTGCATCAAGCAGCAGTGAGAATCGGACAAGCCGGCTGCTCTCAAGCAGTGGTCGATTGTCTACAACTCACAGGGTGCAACCTGGGTTCGAGTCCAAATCATCGTCCTTTACTCGTTCTGCAGCCACAAGAGGTGGTCGTGACGATGCACTAAGGAGCTTTGAGCTTTTGTCCATTGGCACAGGGAAAAGAAAATAAGCAATTTATCTGTTCAGTAAGAAGAATTTCCTGTCGGGGGTTTCGAAGTTCACTTGTGTAGTTTCTATCAAGATGTTGGGATTATGATGCTGTGTTAGCGATTACTTTGTATGTGCGCCCATTTTTGGGTTCCATTCACGATAAAAGCTCAGCGAAGTTTGACATGGAACAACTCCTGGACTCGTGCTATACCTCATCAGGGTCTCTGCAATTACAAGGACCTACTGGACTCATCCTAGAAGAAGATGAATCATTTCATGTTAGAGAATTGTTAATATTCGAGACACTAGTAACTGTAATAAATTAACACTTGTATTTCTCTTTTGTTTCGCGGGAAAGAAAACTTAAATTGAAAGACTCTTGGTTCTTGTGCGTGTTGCTACTTTTTCTGTTCTTTTTATTTTATTTTTCTGTTTCAAAGTTTTACTGTTGTGCATATGCCAATCTATAAGAAGAATTTGCTTTTGCTTCTAGTATTAGATTGAATCTTGTGACCTAAGTTACACTTGTTTATTAGCTGCATCCCATGATGAAGATATGACTCGAAAGTTTTGTCCAAAGGGCATTACCTATTGTTTTCTCATTACTTGCTGTTTTCTCATTACTTGTTTTCTTTCTTTGAGCTTCATATGATTAAAATAAAATTAAAAAACTCCTAATTTTTAGATGGGTATAATCAATATGCAAAATTTTATTTTTAGATGGGTATAGTCAATCATGTTAGATTATGAATTAGTATGAAAAATTTTCAAGTAATTCTAATTCATTAAGTCAGATTATGAATTAACATGAAATTTTTTTTAAGTGATTTTAATTTATCAAATCAGATTATAGGCTAATATGATAGATTAGAATTACTTCAAATATTTTTACCCTCAAATTAAAAAAAAAAACGATTACTTAATATTTCATTATGGAACGAAATGGATAAGGTTTGATATATTATTGTATGTAATAATTCAATCATACTACAAATTTGAATTATTTGATGACTGTCCAAATCATACCATTTGCGTGTGCCATCAAACACTTTACCTTCACCTTTCTGATTTCTCCGTAAACCCAAACAAAGCTCTCTTTCTGTTTCTCTCCATCAAATGCAACACTCTCTTAACGGTTTTTATAGTTACTTGACACTTTCAACCAACCGCTTCTGTCTGTTTTCCCTTTTTTTTTTTTTTTTTAATTCATTGATTGAGAACATAGATTTTGTGATCTAGGGTTCTGTTGTATTTTATGTTAAGAGATTATTGAAAATGGTGGATATGGAAGGTGTAGTAGGTGATATGGCCTCCCTCGACCCGGAATTGCTACATTTACCGGAACTTTCACCGTTGGCTCTTAAAGTCAATCCATCTCTCGCTGAGGAGCTTTTCTCGCACTGGCTTTCGCTTCCTGATAGTTCCCGATTGGTACGTGAAAATATATCATTAACACGTAATTTTTGCTATCTTAATTGTTCGGGAATTTTACCTCTTTTTTTTTTTTTTTCATGTGTGCAATAATTAAGTTACATTTACTGCCATTTGCAGTTTGATTTGAATTTTTATTTTGAATTTTGGGGATTTGGTAGCTTAATTAATTTGCATCAAGACTTGATAGTACCCTGCACTATAAAATTTTATAAGGAGTAAGAATGAAAGAAAGAAATGCACGATTTAGTAACTCTAATGGGTGCCTTCACGCACCCTTTGATAGTTTTGAGACTTTAAGGGGGCAATCACTCAAATTTGTTTACAATGGAGAAGAGACAAGTCTCTAATTCAGCTCTTTACCTAGCACTATTTTGGCTAAATTGTAAAGGATTCATTTTGGCTTATTTTCTATGAAGAACAGAAAAGATAAGAATGTAAACAGAGTGCTTGTGCGGTGGTGCACATTTGTTTGTAGCACTGATAAATTTCTTGAGTTCTTGATTTGATTATTTAAACTGAAGTTATAAAAATTTCCTGTGGTACATTTTTTCTCATTTTGTTTTTGATTGATTGTTTAATTATATTCTGTATAAATATAGGTGAAATCTTTGCTTGCTGATATGAAGACGGGGGCTTCCTTGAATTCCCTTGGGAATGCTACTAGTGCTAATGTTGCATTAGGCAATTCATTGCCATCCATGTTTGCTGCTGGCAGCACTCCACCGCTTTCGCCACGTAGTTCATCTGCTTCTCCACGTATTACGAAACAGAGGACTGGTTTTTCTTCTTTAGGTTCTCCACTAAAATTAGTTAGTGAACCAGTACGAGAAGTAATACCTCAGGTACCAACTACTCATGAAATAACTATTTTCTGTACCTTTATCTTATTAAACACAGAGGGGTCCTAACTTAAGTTTAAGATACTTGCAGTTTTACTTTAAAAATGGCCGTCCTCTTCCTAATGAAATGAAAGAACAATACTTGTTTGAGATTAATCAGCATTTTTATGGTCACTTGGATGGACTGCCTGAACATGGTGAGAATATTTCTTCTGTGATTCAGATCCTGCTATTCTTTTCTAAATATGTTTCTTGCTTGGCCATTTTTTTTATTTAATAGTTATTTTATTTTGGATCTTGCTATGCAGAGTTTAAGTCAATCACCAAGGGCTTCTGTAAGCTTCCATCTTTTTTCTCCACAACTCTGTTCAGAAAGATTGACACTGGCAGTAGTGGCATTGTGACAAGGTATACTATCTATGTTTACATTGCTTATTAACTCGTCCAGATTATTATCATTTATCAGCATTCTTTTAGATTTGTTACAAACATACACATAGACATCCTGTTGTCAAGTTATTTAGATGTGCATAGGGAGAGATTCTATTCTGATTCAGCAGTTTGTTTTGGACTCACAAGTGTGCTCGTGCACATCACAGATCTAGATCCTGTTTTGAAGTTCTGTGATTTACTTTGAAATCTGTTGTTGTTGGGTCATTGGGAATGAGTCCACTAGAGAAATATTATTTTCTACAGAAATATTTACTTTTCCCTGGATAAGAGTCTCTCCAAAAGTAGAGCCTGGAAAGTTGTGTAAAAAGAGACAGGAGCAATTCCTTCAATTCATCATTAACTGATATATTTTTCTTTTTAAAAGCTCTAGCAGCCTCTTTCTAAACATGAGCTTCTAAGGGTCAAACTGAAAATATTACAATTTTGAGACCATAGATTGCTTCAGCAGCAGTTTCTGAGTAATATTGGAAGTACAATTATGTGTTTTTACTTGGCTTACTGGTGGTATATTGTAGGGATCAGTTTATTGATTATTGGATGGGAGACAACCTGTTGACCATGGATTTGCCAACCAGAATATATACAGTTCTAAAGCAACCAGATAACAGATACCTTACAAAGGTCTGTACTGAATTGAAGGATGTTATACTTGCACTATTGATATTTCTAGTTTTTTTCTGTTTATCATCTGCATGCAACTAATTTTTGCAGAACTTGCTGTTGTGAAACGAATTGTGGTTGCAAGGAGTTGTGACATGTTTATTAATTTTTATCTCAAGTGCAGGAAGATTTCAAGCCTCTTTTACGAGAAATTTTGGCAACTCATCCGGGGTTGGAATTTTTGCTGAACACCCCAGAATTTCAAGAAAGATATGGTATGATTACAGTTAGTTAGTCTGGTATTATTTTTATCAACTTATCTTTCATCAACAGTAGATTAAATATTTACCATATTTGTATTTATCTCACTGGTAATTGTGCTTTAAGATAACCAGGTTACGGGGGTGCTGACTTTGGTCCTGAATAATGAGTATTAAGCATTGGTTAAATGTGCCTGAATCTTTTAGCTTATTAATGAGGGTGAAGTAAATGGGCATTTGCAATTTACTCTGTTTCACATTTGATATCTTTGGATTTTTCTTTTGTCAGCGTAAGTTTAAATTTCTGTGAATGGTTTCCTTACAAATGGACTTGGTATTTTACTGATGAAAATAAATTGTTCTGCTTGAGATACATGTTAAGTTGTTAACTGACACTAGTTACTAGTCATTTTCTGGGTTTATTATATTGCTGTTATTATTGTTTTGAGGTTGGGACTTGGTCCAATGATAAGGTTCTTCTATTGTGACATGGAGGTCACAAGTTTAAATCATGAAAACCGCCTCTTTGCATTACAAGGGAAAGGCTGCATGCATCTGGCCCTCCGCAGAGCCTGCAATATGGGAAATCTTGTGCACCTGGGTACCATTTTATTATGATTTATGGCAATTATAAACTAAAATTATGTATATCTCAAGTTTTCGTTTCTGCTAGAAACTGATTGGATTTGACAATATTACTGCCCTCTTAATAATCAAATATTTTATTAATGACTTTATATAGGTTAACATATAAATATGGTTCTGCCAGTTGATTGTGAAACAGATAACAGATTTTAAGATAATTGGTGCCTCATTTTCAATTATTATGTTCATGAGGAATAACATATGGGATCTGACCAGCACTTTGTAACTTCTACTGCAATGTAACAGCTGAGACGGTCATATACAGAATATTTTACTATGTTAATAGATCGGGAACTGGCCGCCTTACTCTCACAGAATTAAAGTGTGGGAACCTAATTGCTGCAATGCAGCATGTAGATGAGGAGGAAGACATTAATAAAGTTTTAAGGTATGCCTGCGGGATGAAGGTTGTATTGTTTGCTGAGCTGTAGCTAATAAGAGTTTTTATGAGAAGATATGTTTTCCTTTTTTCTTCTTTTACCAAGTGTTCATAGGATTTACTTAGTTGCTGAGAAACGTGAGACCAGATAAAATTGCTTCTTTATGGTCTGACCTTAGTTACCTTGTTACCTAATTGTACAACCTCCTTGCAATGCAAGGGGAAGGCTGTATACTTTGGCCCTCCCTAGAGCCTGCATTGCAGGAAGCCTCATACAATGGGACACCCTTTTGTCAACTATAACTGCTTTACAACAGCTGGCATGAAAAAAATTGCTTACTGATTTGTTTGTCCTGGCATTTTCCTGCTTTGTTAGCATCAGTAAATGAAGATCAAATTCTTTTTGGCTTGATCTCAAAACTTGTCAAAATCCTATTGCTACATTGAATGTTATTTCCATTGAATATTATAAGTGCAATATTTAGATCTTTTTTTCAAAATTGTAATAATTAATGTTGTGGAACTAGCTTTTCTCCTCCATTTTCTTTAAAATTTTGTTCTTTAATTCAGGTACTTTTCATATGAGCACTTCTATGTAATATACTGCAAATTTTGGGAGCTTGACACAGATCATGATTTTTTAATCGACAAAGAGAACCTTATCAGATATGGTAACCATGCTCTTACCTACCGGATTGTTGATAGAATTTTTTCTCAGGTTCGCATTCGTGTCATGTTGTTTTGGTGTATGCTACTACTCTTAAGAGACAAGATAAACCTTCAAAGAAGAACATGCCAAATTTTTTGTGTCATTAATGCTTGAACCTTATTTCAGGTACCAAGGAAATTTACAAGCAAAATTGAAGGGAAGATGGGTTATGAGGATTTTGTTTATTTCATAATGTCAGAAGAGGATAAATCTTCTGAGCCTGGCCTAGAGTACTGGTATATTTCCTTTCCTTTTCAGCACCATGAAGCCTCTGATATTTCTGTGGGTAAATTAAATTGGTAAAGCACAATTGAATTTATCTCTTCAATTGTGCGTTTTATGTTGAATCTATTTTTTGTTTGATTAGCTATCATTAGTTTTTGTTATTTATATCATCATGTTATATGATCAATCATAATGTTTGGTTCAGGTTCAGATGCATTGATATGGATGGAAATGGAATCCTTTCAAAAAACGAAATGCAGTTCTTTTATGAAGAGCAATTGCATAGGATGGAATGCATGGCCCAAGAGCCTGTGCTCTTTGAAGATATATTGTGTCAGATTGTTGACATGATTGGACCAGAGGTTACTCCCGGGGGCTTGTTAACGAGTCATTTTTTGATTTGGTTTTTGTTTCTATAGTTTGGCTACATTCTTTCTTATAATCGTTGGTGGTTCTGCATGTTTATTACAGACTGAGGGCTACATCACACTACGTGACATGAAAAACTCCAAACTCTCTGGAAATGTTTTCAACATTCTTTTCAATCTCAACAAGTTCATTGCTTTTGAAAGTCGTGATCCTTTCCTCATTCGTCAGGTGATTTCCAGTTTGTACATCTCATTACTGCAATTCAAGGAGTTTGGTGGTTGTTTTTTGTTGCTTGGTTTGCTGATTTCTTGATAAATATGTTAGGAACGTGAGAATCCAACTTTGACAGAGTGGGATCGTTTCACACATAGAGAATATATAAGGCTTTCTATAGAAGAAGATGGTGAAGATGCTTCAAATGGAAGTGTAGATATCTGGGATGAATCTTTTGAGACTCGCTTTTGAAATTAGAAGGTATGTACCATAAAGGCAACTTCTCAAATTAGCAAGGATGTAGTTATATAATATATGTGCCAAATTGTATTTCTAATTGTTATTTTGGTAGTAACTAAAAAATTTCCTTTACTTCCCGATCTACAAAAAAGTAATAATAATAATAATAATAATAATAATAATGATGATGATGATGATGATGATGATAATAGTAAAGGATTTCCTTCATCTCATTAATTTTGTGGGATATTAGTATTTAGTACTGGTTTTACTATGGATGCTGCATGACATAATTTTTATAGATTTTACCATGGTTTTATCTGCATTCCATATGTAACTAAATCAATAATTTCTAATCTCAGCAAACAGCAAGTTAATTTGAATATTTCCTTTTGTATTTGTATATTTCACATATTTCATTTATTTGATTACTTCACTGGATTTTTTGATTTGTGCTTTAAACCAAAAAATTTATCATGGAAAACTAGTTTATTAGAAAATGTGAGGAGTGTAATTCGGCTATAGGAAATGCAAAAGGGAAACATATTGTGACTCTGGAATTCAGCTCATTTAGGAAAACTAGTTTATTAGAAAATGTGAGGAGTGTAATTCGGCTATAGGAAATGCAAAAGGGAAACATATTGTGACTGTGGAATTCAGCTCATTTGATGAGCCGGGTTCCACTAGTTTTCAGGATTTGATGGTATCTTGCAGGAGTTGGATGATTTTCAAGGGCCTTCACTTGCTGTCAGTTCTAAAAATGATAAACAACCTTATAATAGTCAATATGGTTTGCTTTTATTTGTTACTTTTTTGGAAGAAAAAAAAGAAAAAAAAAAAAAAAGAAAAAGTGGAGGAAATTGACTGCCCATATGAAAGCAAAAGGGTCAATACTGCTTTGATTATTGAAAGTAGCTTTCTTCTTAATTCTTTCAGATTCTATGGTATTGGTAGGCTACATTCGTTTGACAGCAGAACAGTAGGACATAAGTTATGCACTGGAAAATGTTGATGTATACCTTTTGTTTTCTAGCATTTTCCTATGCATTTTTTTTCGTGTTTGTTTTTATTTCTTGTTTGAAAGAAGAGCTATACGTGCTTTGGTTGAATAAAATAAGACGTGATATTCATATAATTTCTGAATTAATCCATGATGAACTCTATTTTGTCTTGTCTAGCTCTCTGGAATGAGATGTATCTCTCGATGATATTATTCAAGATACTCTATTTGTTATGTTTCAGAAAATTAGACTTTCATTTCTGGGCAAGATTTGGATCCTTATGAATAACTATTATTTGCTCCTAGGTACTGGGAGCTCGGGAATATACTGACGTTCTTAGTTTTATCTCTCCCTGCTGTATGCCTAGCAGGCAGGGCTCTGGCTTTATTGCAAGTGAAGCATGGCGATTCACGGTTGGGTTGGATAAAGCTTGTAGCTCGTAGCTCGGAATTAAAGATGGCTAAGAAGAGTAATGGTAATTGCATGCCAAGATTATTATTATTATTTTTTTGTTCTCTATACTAAATTAGCTCAAAATAATGTGCGCCAAAAATTTTGTTTGCAACAAATAACTATCAGTTGTTTTCCAGTTGCAAATTTTTCTCACCTTTTGATCTTATGGTACTCATATTCCCATTTTTTTTTTCTTTTAACAAATAAGTTCATCATCACATTATGTACCTAGCCCTATAAACATTATTCTCAAATTCTTTTCCTGTCTTTGCCTTGTTCTTGATTTCTTCATCATCAAATAATAATTACTATCTGTAAAAGTAAAATGGTGTATGATGCAGTTTTCCTCCATTTGGCCCAAGTCTAAATGCAGTTTGTATGTTTAAGTCCTATCCTAACCGAATGATTGTGCCTAAAAGTTTTATCAAGATTGGCCCACCTGGAAGTTGGACTTATCTGGCCCATGATCATATCAATATATCTATACTTCAGTCCATGTTAAATAAAATAATATCCCTTCAAATTGGAAAAAAAAAAAAATGCTTTACTACATAATCATTGGACTAAGATAGATTTTTTCATTTACCCATATATTTGAAATGTGAAAAGAATAATATGATATTGATATATTGCATTCAACACTGATTTAATTTTGGCATATGCACTGTCAATGGACTCCAATTATGGTATCAAATTAAATTTCAAGATATATATATGACTAGACAATGTAAATCAAAGAAATAACTTAAAAATTTTAAAAGTTGGTTGAATTTAAAAATAAATGAGATGTTTTAATTTTCAAGTTCAAAACATAAATATATTTTTATTTTTATTTATAAATCTTTAAATTTTAATATAAATAATTTATTTTTAATCAAAAAAATAAATGTGAAAACTTATTCATGATGATGCCACTTTATTACTCATAATATTGGATTATAAATTAATTAATAATAATTAGATATTATTAAAAAATAATTACTTCATAAAATAAATATATTAATTAATTATATAAATTATAAAGAGTGTATTACAATTAATATATCAATAATATTAAATTACCGTTTATAATATGACGTAATGAAATATGCTGACTTAAGAATACTAGTGAAAAAATAACTTAAATAATATATGTTAATTATATTAACTTAAATAATAACTTAAATTATTGTAAAATATTTTATTTTTCCCATTTTTAGCAAATATTTTACAAATCCATAGAACTAAGAGTGTGCCACTGTGCCAGATTCACTTATATGTTAATTAATGCCATGACTTGTGGTAATTCATATTATTGCAGATTATTACTTTCGAAATCTAATTAATATATTTGTTATTAAACAGCTAAACATTCCTTAATTTTTTTTATATAATTATAATGTTATTAAATTTCTTAATGTAAAATTAATATTTATTTTCAATTTAGGAAGGATATCTTGTATAAATAGATTCTAGATATAAATTGTTAATGGGATTATCGTAAATAAAAAATTTGAAAGACTCAAAATAAGAAAAGAAATAGAAACTTCATAAAAAGAAATTTATAAAAATTGTTGTAAAAACAGAAAATATAAATTTGCCAAAAATGAAAAAGAAATAATAAATTCAAAGATGAAATATTTAGTAACTCCAATAATTTCTTTTACAAAACAGCTATTTTCCCATTGTGGTTTAATTAAAAAAAGGTGTAATTATGAACTTTCTTTAATGCTCAAGATATCAATCGAACACTAATATTTAGCCTTATGCACCGCAGATTCTTAAACAAAAATTTACTGCCATCCTTTCCAAATATGCTTATTTTCCTTCCAAAATTAGCTACCACTACTGTGACAAAACTTTAATCAGCATTAAATTACCCAAATCTATGTTAGATAAGATATTATTAAATCCTATCATTAACGATCCTGGAGTTTGATGAAATTAATGCAGTGATTCTTATATTTTAAAAAAGTAGCTGTTTAATTTTTGTATTTTGATTCGGTAAAAAAAAAAAATTATACTTCCATCCAATTTAACTGTTAAATATCCCACTTTTTCATCAAATTTTTTTTTCTATTCTATTAAAACTCACAAATCTTCACTTTTTACCACCATCAAACTCTTTATTTTCCATATAATTCCACTAATTGCAATACCCACTCAAAAATTTTCTTTCTTTCAATTTACCAATCCAAACTTTACATAATTAATTAATTAAAAAAGAGAAAAAGAAAAAAAAGAAACATCATAGAGTAAAGAAAAAGTAAGAAAATATTTGTATGAAAACTTTTTACATAGGAAAGTATAAAAATAAATAAAGAACAATAAAAGAAAGTGAAGGAAAATGAGAAAGAAAATGAAAAAAATATATATATAAAGAAAATGAGGGAAAAAATCTAGAGGTTGGAGATGAGGGCATTTTGAAATATAATTTTTTTAATTTTTTTTTTATTTTTTAACAGAAAATTAAAAAAAAAAAAAGGATGGAGTAACCAATTATTTAGATACAGGAATTAAAAAACTATTTTTTCAAAATACATACATATTAATTTTATTAATTTTTAAGGACTAAATAGTAGTTTATTCTTTACAAATTGACATATAAATGCAAACTTTTTTTTAATTAAAATTTTTACTCACACCATAATTAGCACACATTACTTAATTAATTAATAATCCCATCTATGCCCATTTTATATATAATGGAAAATATACTACATGCAAAACCCTAATTATGGTAACCAAATTTACCTATAAATTACTAAGCATTCTATAGAGGACATGCAAGCATATCTCTTCTATATACTATCAATTTTGAATTTTCAATATCCTTCAACGATGGCTGGATATGGGTATTGGAATAACATGACTCGTATCCCTGAAAGGCCTAATTATAATTCTCCTCCACAAATTGCTTGTAGGATATGTAACCATGCATTTATGAGTACACAAGCACTCATAGATCATATTGAATCTCACATGGTAGAGGATCAAGATTCTGCTCTAAGAAGGCAACAACCGCCAGCTCCGCCACCACCACCAACACTGCCACTGCCTCCACCGCCAGTAGCTGGTGGTTTAAACCTCATATCCAGCAAAAGAACCAATTCTTTAACCCAACTCAATGTTTCACCTTCGCCAACTTCTTTTCCAATATTTAACCCAACAGCAAATACCAATAATTTTCCATTTAATTATTTCCCAAAGAGAAAAAATAATAATAATAACCCAAATTTTTTTTCTCCAAGGCCAATAACCCCACAACAACAACTTCCATTGGCTTTACAATATTCAAAGAAGAGAGTTATGGGAGTGGCAGCTAATGATTATTACACCAAGCAATTTCTTCAACAGTTGGAGAAACCCTTAATCCCTTATAATGACAACAGGAACATATCTGATTTGGATATGCTGGACTTGAACTTGACGCTTTAGCTAGGGAGAGTTTAGGGTTTATGGCAAAACCCTAATGATTAGGATGTGTGTGTGTTTTTATGTTTAGTTGAAGAATGAATAATAAGAAAAATAGAAGCAAGCACTTGCAGGCTTAGCTTATTGTGTTAATGTATATCCAATTAAGACATGCATTAATCCAAATTCGAATTACCCTCCTCCAACATTAAAACATAAATTATTATTTTTGGTTCATAGTTATATGTGAATTACATTTCGTTCTAGTATACTTAATTCATATATTTAGTTGTGGTTAATTATCGAATTACTATACGCGTTTTCCCAAAAAAATAGTCTATTTGTATTGTGAATGAATGGTAAATGTATATACATGGATATATATTGGATGAATAAAGAATTAATTTGATTTATTCTCTCTAAAATCCTTCACCCCTAAATGATAACCGATTAGATAATTGATTGCACATAACAACACAAATTGGAGTATAGAGTCGGCTCTGATACCATATGAGAAATCTCATATCTAATTCAAAAATTTAAGTTATTAGATAATGATGCACTTATATTATAATAAGTTTTGATATGTTTTATTATTTTTCAATATAAAAGGATCTTTTAACTCTAATAGTTTCGATATATGATTGAATGTTATTCAACATAATTACGAATAATCTATTATTAATTCCTCATCAACCTTTGATTTGGTTGCCAGTGTGTCATTTATAAAATGATGAAATATAGAAATAATTAAGATTTTTCTATATAGTATTTTATAGAAGCATATTTAGAGTTGACACTCAAAAATTAAGGGTTGAAAGATAATTTTATTTTGTGTGTGTGTATATATATAGCCTAATTTGTTCATAGAATAAATTTTAATTTGTGTATTATTATAAAGAGTGGAGACATTCATTAATTTTCCCAACAATTATTAGGAAAAAACAACTTTAATAGATTTTGTAGGTGCATGAATCTCAATTGGGGATGTAAATTTTAATTTTAATTTTGTAAGAGTTTTAATGTTTTGCTAGGCTGTATTTTTTTATTTTTTAATAAGGGAATAATGCGGCGAATCCTATATACTAATTTAGTAAGATATATCGAATTACCTACTAAAAAAATATATCGAGTTGGTTGAATATATGATGTTATCTTCTTTTTTCTTAATTTAATATAATAAAAAAAAAATCTGACATGGAAAAGGAAGACTATATGAATATATAAATCATTATTATTATTTTAATTAATAAGGTAATATACAACGTATTAAGTATAAATTTCCATTTATACTGAGATAAATAAATAAAATATTGAATGGGAGGAAAATATACTTCGTTTATGATATGATGTTAAGATTTAAACCCTTTTAATATAATGAAAAGTGTAAACTTACTAATTAGATTAATTTCTATTTAGGGTTAATCACCATTATGTATTTTGGTATATAAAATATTGTGAGAAACATATGATTGAACAATTACATATTTTATAGGAATAAGTCTTTTCTACACTGAAAGTGTTATTATAGCACATACATTCTTACATTTCTTGCTTCATTTCTTCAAAAATAATAATTCAAAGATGTTTATTTGATATAGAATAATAATGAAAACAATGGATATTTATTTTACCTAGCTTGTTAGTTTCCCCATATCTTTAAAAAGTTGAACAAAGATATGTTTATTTTTATTATTTTATTTATTCTTGAAAACTCTTTTCACCTCATAGAATTTGAATTTCATATATATATATAACACAAAATTTAACATAAATTTTATATGGGAAGATACATTATGGAAACTACCATTGATAAAATAATGGATATGCATAATATTGGACTTTAATTAAAAAGAAATCCTTTAGGATTTTATAATAGTAATGAAAATATTTATAAACATACGCGCTTATAACGCGTTTAAATAATTTCAACCGTTAATAAATATTAAATTTATATAAATTTATAAATGTAGTATTAAGATTATACAATCGCGACAAATGCGATTATACTATAAAATTAGTCAACTATGAAAAGCTAGACAAAGGACAATAGACACTAAGGTGTGCAACCAAAAATGATAATATAGTCATTAATGGGTCTCAATCTCATGAACTGTAAAGGCAAATGAAATCCCTATAAACAGAGGCCCTTAATTTGACCTCAAACACACTATTCCCTCATAAAATTTTATCTTTGGCTATAGCTCCTGTAGTCCAATTTCCGATATAATCTTCTTCCCTATTTTGAGTTCTTGATCATCATCATCATCATCATCATGTCAAGCTTTGGCTACAATTACTGGAACTACTCAGCAAGAAGGTATGCAAACATTATGGAAGCTCAAATTCAATGTGAAATATGTTACCGTGTTTATTTTGGATTCGAAGCTTTTATTTGGCACTACGAAACCCACTTAATAGTGGAGCAGATCAGAGAAATTATGGATCGTCGAAGAAGATCATCATCAATAACAATTGCTGCTGCAGGTGCAGGAAGAGGGAGAGGCAGAAGAGCTAATAATAATAATATTATTAATCACCATTATAATAATAATCTAGATTTTGTCCTTCAACCAAACGCCTTCTCTGCATTTCCAGCTACATCGAACACCAACAACGCTCTGCAACTTCTCCAAGTCCCAGTGGCTATGCGACACCTCTTCTCACCGCCACCTTTCTTCAGCCATTTTGGTCCTTCGCAATTAGCGATGGGGATGGCGCCGCCGCCTCCTGCTCCTCCTCCTCCTCAGGTTCTTGCACCTGCTGAAGTAATTGATTTGGTGCCAAGTGATGGAGAAGATCACGAGGACAGTAGCGTTTGAGTGAAGAGTGTATGCATGCAGATTATCAGAGTCAGAGTCAGATTGAGAGGACAATTTGGTAGTTGTGGTTACTTTAAGAGTCAGTGTCAGAGTCAGTTTGTCATCGTCATGGGCAGGGTAGTAGTTATTGTTTTGTTGTTTGAGTCAAGTCTTTGTTTTACCATTCTGCAACTGAGTCAGAATAAATTCAAATTGTCTCTTTCTTTCTTGTTGCTAATCAAGAATCTATCTTTCTTTTTATTATTATTTTTATTCTCATGCAATCATTATTTAAAAATATTAAATTTAACATCATTTAATATGAATAATAATTATTATTATTTACACCAATAAATTTTAGCTTAATAATATAAAAATTAACTTAAAAATAACATATATCAAATTCAAACCCTACTTATATAAGAAAATCAAATTAACAAGATATTTTTTTATAAATTTAATTTCAATTAATACTCAAACTCTAAGCATGTATATATACTTTCATAATTAATAATATTAAAAATTATTAGTCACAAAATTTATTTATATCAAGTGATTTACTTGCAGAGAGTGAATATATTTAAAGACACGTATCCCGTTTAAATTTTAAAATTTTTAAAAATAATTTATTATTTATTTTATAAAATTTAACGAAATTAATAAAATAATTCTCTATTTGACAAATTAACTCTTTTATACCTGATAAATTATAATTTAATCATATTTTACTTCATTTTTTTTTCTTCATTTCCTTTCTCTTTTTTTTTTTTCACCTTTTTCATATTTCTTCATTTTTCTTTCCCAATTATTATAGCATTTTTTTTAAAATTTTTTTTACATATGAACACTTGTCTCTAATTCTTATTATTAATATTAAAATTTTATTTTTCATTAATACATAAACCTTTTTAATTTATCACAAAATAGAACTTGCTATTAACAATATTTATTTACTTTGTTGTAGACTTGTGGTGTGTAGTGTATCCGAAAAGAGAGAAATTTCCAGGTTTAAATACACAACACATAATTTCTGATCCATGATTAACATGCCACTACATGTTATAATATAACATTCCCAGCTTTACACGGACGTGCCATACATAGCATAGTTCTTTTTGTTGACATTCAGGAATTGAAAACCTAAACTACAGTTTTAAATAATTTATATGCAAAAATTCAATTTTATTTTATTAATAAAATTTAATTTAATTAATAATAAAATTTATATACTTAAAATAAATTTTAAAATGATAGAATTTATTTAAATTTTATTTTTTAAAATAATTAAAAAGTAAAAAAAAAAGTAATTATATTTTTTTATTATCCTTATAAAGAGTTATTTTTAATTTAAATAAGAGCATTTTGAGTTTTCAATAATAAATTTTATTAAATGAATGAAATAATTATAAAATCCATTCATTTTTTAATGATTCCATTTCTTTCAAAAATAATTTTTTTTAACTCAAAAATATTGAATTATATTAATTATATTTTTTTCTTTTCTTAATTTAATTATATTTTTTAAATATAAAAATTAATAAAATATAATTAAATTAAATTCTTATAAAATTTGAGTTTCTAAATGCCTATACACGAACTTTGAATTCAGATGGTGTCGAGATTGCAAGCAGAAGAAAATGAGATTTTTTTTTAACCTTTTCTTGCTTTTTTTCATTGAAGACACAAAAATACAAAAGCATTGAATTATATAATTAATTATATTGTCATTTTCATAAATGTTTTTAGTTCCTTCATATAATTAGATTTAAATTTAAAATCTCATAACTAAGAATTTTAAATTTTTGCCTCAAACATATCCTATTTTTCTTTTCTTTTTTTAATTAAATAGTTATATAGAACACGTACTAAAATAACAAAAATAAAGTTAAATTCCATATAAGATTAACTTTATTAATGCATATATTAGAAAATAACACTTTATTTATTTATTATATATAAATTTAATTCTAATTAAAACTCGAACTCTAAATCGTTACTCCAATCAACTTGTTTCTTAATATGGGCTTCCAAAACTTGACTTGTTTAATTAGAATACATATGCTTTGCAATTGAAAAAAAAAAATCCATGACTAAAATAGCTGAGGCATCGTATGAGATTGATGATTATTGGAGAATTGTTGATGTTCTTCAGAGGAGGTAATTAATTAACTTTCATTTCATTCTCATTACTTGCTTAATTAATTATTTAATTTGACATTAACGGTTAATTAACATTATTAATTATTATTATTATTATTATACAATTACATTAAGAAAAAGTTAATATAAATATGATCTAATATGCAAAAAAAAAAAAAAAAAATATCACATATTAAATAGATATTTGGCAAAAATTTTGAATATAGTGATTAGTTTTTTTATTTTTAATAGTTATATCATATTCACTTGATAATTAAATAGCTAAACAACTGTTGTTTGAAAAAAATTCTAATTTGAAATTTTTTCTACTTATTTAAATAAAAATACTAAATTATTCTTTAAAAATAATATTTAAATAAAAAATAAATATTTATATTTATGTTTAATAATCATTAAAGATAAATATAAATATATTAAATAATATAATTATCTTTAATAATTATTAAACATATTAATTATTAATAACTAATAATAATTTTTATCAAACACTTACAATAATTAATTATTAAATAATAGCTATCAGCTAACAATTATCAGCAATAATTAACAGCTCAGTGCTTAAAACTATTAGAAAGAGTAGAAAAAAAGAAAGAAAGATTAAAAGCTCATAAAATAACAAAAGAAATTCATGGATTTGGAAGTTTAAGCATTTCATCACCTCATTCACTTTCATCAACAACAGAGCTTCATCTTTCAGCTCATATTCATTTCCAAGTTCCAAGTGCAACGACGTCGCATTATACCTTACAGAAGAACAAGAAGTAGGCCACTAACTCTACCCATTGTCCATTGATAATATACCCCTAAAATTGCACTTCGAATAATTTTCCATGAGTATTTGGGCCTACCATGTCATGGATATGAGCCTAATTCATTCCATTATGGGTGTAAGCTTACCTGATTAATTAATTCATGTTAAATTTACACAACTAAATAAAAATGGTTTAGAATATATACCAGTTTTGATGATTTTGTAGTATAACATTTATAAATTTGTTAAACTAAATTTTTGTGTAAATCGCAATAGAAATATACTAAAATTCACAATTTTATTCATTATTATTATTATTATTTTAATTAGAAGTATAAGTCTTTTTTCTTTATCTTCTTGTTCATCAATCTTTTTTTTGTCCAAACACACAATATATATATACATAATGAAAAGTTATATGACAAAGTTGCATAGCTTTATAAATAGCCATGTAATATATTCAATGAATATGGGTAATGGGCCCAAACCCAATCCTACTGTCAAAAATTAATAATAGGATAATTTCTATAACCCTTCTTTCTTAAATTGCTATTTATCAAATATCTTGACTAATGGCTATGGAAGTAAGGATTGTCATTTTCTCTTGAAAAGCAATTATAAAAATATCCAATAACCAAATTAATCACTGTGACATAAACACAAAATTAATAATTGCATGTCCTTAAGTATTATGTAGGGACATCTTTGTTCTGATTAATAGCAGTGTTTATATATATATTATTCGAAAGAAGAGGATGGACACTAAGGAACAAAAAGTAGATGAAAAAAAGTCCAACCAGCAGCTACCATCCACTCCAAAATTTTAATGGCATAAAGCCCTATTAATAAAAACTATATGGCTTTTTTACCTTAAAAATAAGGGATACAGAGACCTTCAATACCTCCACAAACAATGAAGGCTGCTTTAAGATAACCGAAATATTTGGTAACTTCACTTTTTCTACTTAATTGGAGTTAGGGTTGACATAAAATGAAAGTGTCAATTAAGATTTGATTTTCCTTTTTTATATAGTGTATCAAAATTTATAAGATATTTGCTTAATCAGTAAATTAATTTGAAAAATTGACTGAGTTGATAAAATAAATTTAATTAAATTCAAAATTTAGAAGATAAGTTTTTAACCACATTTAAAAGTATTATTAATTAAACTAAACTTAAAATTACGATGAAATTACGTTTAACTAATGATAATATTAATTATAAGATATTATTGATTAGTTCATAAATTGACTTGATATATTAAATTTACCTGATATTTTTTCTTTTTCTATACTAAGAATATTCAATTGGTGCCCCCTATTGGAATGGAATATAAACCATGAAATTTATTTTTTATTTTTTAAAATATTTTAGTATAAAAAGTTTGGTTGCAGTGTGATCCCTTTTCCTACCAAGAAAAGATTAATTCATTAATTAATCAATAAATAAAAAGTGGGAAAAAAAAGAAAGAAAAGTAAACTTTTACATATATCTATCATCCAATATTAGAAACAAAAGAAGCAGCTTTATTATTTTAATATAACTGCCAATTATATCAAACCACCTACATGTCCAGAAAAATTAAAGATTAATTTGCCTTTTTTTAGTAAAAAAATTAATATTTTTAATTTTTTTAATATCCTGCTGTTGATGATTTTAATTTTTTTTTTTTTTTATCTTTTATCAAATATTATTAATAAATTAAAAGCCATAAAAAAAAAGAGAAATTATAGAACCTTTCCTGCCCATACTGCATTTGCATTTAAGAATATTATATGAAAAAAATATTTCATATTGATAGGGATGGAGACAAATGTGGTTGTTAAGGTCTATTTGGACTATCTTAATAAAAAAATAAAATTTTTTAATTTATATAAAATTTTTTATTTAATTTATTTAAATTAATATTTTTACATTATAAAATTTTCTCGAGCTATTAAATCTAATTTTTTAGGCCACTTAAAATTAATTTTTTAATTTTATTTATATATATTAATTAAATATAAATATATTAAGTGATATAATTCATAATATCTTTTATTAAATATTATTAATAAATTAAAAGCCATAAAAAAAGAGATAAATTATAGAACTTTTCCTGCTCATACTGCATTTGAATTTAAGAATATTATATAAAAAAATTATTACACATTGATAGAGACGGAGACAGATGTGGTTGGTTCATGTCTATTTGGATTATTTAAATAAAAAATAAAAATTTTTAATTTATAAAAAAAATTTCATCTAATTTATTTAAATTCATTTTTTTTACATTATAAAATTTTCTCTTGCCATAAAATCTAATTTTTTATATAATTTTTTTTAAATCATTTAAAATTAATTTTATAATTTTATTTATACACATTAATTAAATATAAATATATTAAATAATATAATTCATAAATATTCCTGGTCTAGTTTAGAACATCGAGGTCATCAGTAGCTAAAGCTCAGGTTTTTTATTCCTCCTGGAAATATGCCACGTTAGAAATTATTTCCTTTATTTGCAAATTTCATAGTTTTGAGAGTTCAAGAAAAATATTAAGCCCTATATAATATAAATATTAAGTATAAAAATATTAAATATTAAATAATATAATTTAATATGAACACGACATAAAATAAATTTACAAATCAAATCTGTAACCTCCAACTTTCCAGCATCTCAACTTTGGTTTTATCCTTAAATTAAGGTCTCGTTATTAAGTTTTAAGATTTTAAAATTCTGGGTTTGAGTGATAAAAAATATATGATTAAAATTTTTCAAATTTTGGGTAATTAGTTAATTTTTATAAATTAAATAGCACAACCTCAAGAAGAAGAAAAGTTTGCCACACTCACTAGTCCCACCAATACTTTAGGGTAAATGGATTTAAGTCATCATCTTAAGTAGATGATCCAACTTACCAAAATCAATGCCAATAGGTAAATGCTTTTGTTTATTTGTTTTTGTTTGCATCATTTTGAAGTTTTCTTGCCATGTCAATTTGGGCTTAAATCATTTTTTATTTTTTTTAAATCATAACTTCATTGAAAAAAATAAGAGTTGGAGGAATATCCGGATAAATAAATTTTTTTTATCTGTATTGAATATATAAATTTATTTTATACACTCAATTAATGAGTAATTAAATATTTATTGAGTGTGATGACTTATCTTATATTTAGTGTATTACATATTATTAAAAAAATAAAAATAAAATAATAAATAAATATATTTTATCCAAGTTTTTGGTTGTTGTAATGAAAATAAAAAATGAATTTCCCTTTCAATTGCGGAAAAAAAAGTAGTTATCAATGGCCAAGAAATGGCTTGACTATCTACACCAAAAGGCCAGTCGGACACTATCTTAGTGGCGCTCCCAACCATAGCCTTGAAAATCTGAGGCTATTTAGGTAAATTCGAAGTATATATATATATAAATTAAATGAAAAAATAAATAGAAAATAACACTATAAAAAAATTAAATTAAATAAGATAATAATTTTAATATATTTTAATTATTTTCAATATTATATTATCCTGTAATTTTTTATTATTAAATATTACGATTAATAAATATGTTTCATATTAATATATAAAATTAAAATTAAAAAAATAATAGAAAAAATGATTTCGAAATATGTAATAATGATATTTAGTATTATTCAAAATAATATTATATATTTTAAAATGTATAAAAATTAATTAAAAAAAAAATTATTAACGATCGCTCTGTTCTACAAACTAGTTTAACATAATTTTTCATTTGTCCTAACACAGTGTCTTGTTCAACTTTATTATCGAATTTCCTATTATACCCTCGATCTTTTCTTTTATTTACATCTGGTTAGATAACGTCCCACTTCATTTTTATTCTCACTCTTCAGTTGATGTCCAATGACTCTCTCGCTCAACTGTAACTTTACTTTCTTGAGCTTGCTGTTGCAGAGGGGGAAAAAAATCTTTTATTTATTGACCTCAAGACTCTCTTTTTATAGAAATCTTTTGAAAGCTCTTTTTTTTTTTTTGGGTTCTTTTTGATTCCCATTTGATTATTGATTGATCTCATTTTTTGAGGCTACTAAAGATCGGTTCTTGGCAACAATGAAGTCTTCAACTCGGCTTGACTCAGCTGTTTTTCAACTCACTCCAACTCGAACCAGGTATTGTATTTGAAATTTCTCTTTTGATTAACTTGTCGATACCTGCAGCTTATTGGGTATATAAGCCAAATTTTATTCATTTTTTTTAAATAAAAATGAATCACTTATTGTTTGGGTTAGCAAGCAGTAATTATGTTTTTGTTTCCTGTTTTAGTAGATATTTCTATTTTTAAGAACCTTCTTGTTTCTTAAGCGATCAGAATTTGTGATTTGTATGTGCTTTTTTTTCGAAATTTGATATTGTTAATAGTTTTTTTTTATGATTGTCTTTCATTTCATAACATTTCAACGTGTCAATGTTCATGTATCTGTTATTGCTAATAACACTGCTTCAGAGAACTTGAATTTGATTCATTCTTGTAAAACGGCAGTGTGACAGTGTCAATATAAGTTGTTTCATCATTGTGAAACTTTTACTAGTTGACTTTTAAAACTCTTTCTTTCTTTCAGTTTCATGGTGATTTGTGAGTAGAATTTTGCATTTCTTGCACATTTTAGAGTTTATTGTATTGGTCGTGAAGTATTACTCATGGGAATACAATTAGCTACCAGGAAAGTTCAATTATGGACTTTGCCTTTGTACCATGAAAACTTGAATTTGTTGTACCATGAAAACTTGAATTTTCTCTCTTTTTTATTAGGTGTGATTTGGTTATATCTGCAAATGGAAAGACAGAGAAAATAGCTTCTGGTTTGGTTGATCCATTTCTTGCCCACTTGAAGACTGCACTAGATCAAATGGCTAAGGGGGGTTACTCAATTATTCTTAAGCCAGAGCCTGGAAATGATGCAACATGGTTCACGAAGGGAACAATTGAAAGGTTAGCTTGTTATTTACTGCTCCTCCCAAGTCTTACTGTCTTTTTTTTTCTTGTTGATGTCATCAGCAAGTTATACATGTTGCTGATATATTAGAGTTTGTGACCATATTAAAGTTTGTGGCAAAAAGAGTCGACTGAGAAGTTTGGAATAACAGATATTGTCATTGAATTGTGAATGACTAAAATGGCTATATTTCACTACTACCATGGAGATGATCCCACATTTGTGATGTTTCCAGTCTACACAATGTCACAATTCTGTGGACTACTTAGTAAAAGTCTTCAAAGCTGTTGTAGAATAATCATATGAAAAGGCAACAGTATTTAAACTTCACTATAATCGATGCTGTAATAATTTATCATTTTATTGGGAAGGTAGAGTTTTTTAATTGGTTTAGTTTGCAATCTTTGACATAATTTCGTTTGTAATATTCTCCTGACATTGGTGAAGCAGACTAATATGTTTTGGTTCTGCAGGTTTGTTCGTTTTGTGAGTACTCCGGAGGTCTTGGAACGTGTGCATACCTTAGAATCTGAGATCTTGCAGATTGAAGAGGCAATAACAATTCAATGTAACAATGGAATAGGGTTAAACATGGTACGTAAAATCTGTATGGAACTTGTGATATTTAATCTAATCCTGGAATTCAATTTCAGTCATTTTTTTTGTTTCACAGGTAGAAGATCATCAAACAAAACCCATGGAACTTATTGAAGGTACAGTTTGAAAAGACATCTTGGCATACTGCTCCTTGTTTTATGAACATCGTGTTCCAATTTTTTATCTAATTGGATTTTACATTCATTTTCAGTTTGCTGGAAACTGATTTTTCTTCCCTTTTTTTTATTTATTAATTCTTTCATTTCTATTCTTCTGCCACTCTCTCTCTCTAGCCTCTGTGGAAGGAGCATATCTTTTATCTACAGGTCTACAAAAGCTTTTTTAGGTTTTCTGTTATGTGGTTAATATCATATTAACAACGTTGTGTAATCTGGGGCTTACATTTTATCAAGTTTATTATGTTAAAAACTAGATGCTGAAGTTTCAAAAAAAAAAAAAGATGCTGAAGGATATAAGTTTCTAGTTCTGGTGATATTTCTTGGTTTTGGGATTACACTGGTGGTTTTTGACAGGTACCAGGCCTCTGCTAGATTCTTATGAGGAGAAAGCTATTATCCTTTACAAGGTGGGTGGGCACCAAATGGTCCTAACTGCATAGTGAAGCATTAAATTTCTTTATTTGATCTCTTTGTTATCTGACAGCCTGGTACACATCCGCCTAAAGCAAATGGGTCAATGGTACAGGAGGGAAATTCAAAGTACGTATTTTGTATTACAATGACTTATGAGATTATTAAAAAATCTATAATTGTCTGGCGAGCATTTCAAATTTCACAAACTTCTGATCTCAAATAATTGTCGAGCATGCCACTGTTTAATTGATTCACAAGCCCAAATTCACAATCCTTGATCCTTGATCCAACTTTGCATTTTGATGTCCTAGAAGTTCATAACTAAATCACATAAAGCAGGCATGCAATGAAGGTGGCCAAGTGCTGTTATATGTTCAGCTGAATCTACTTCCGTTCCCAAAAATGTACCATCTTGTAAAGGTCACAGCATCTCATATTTTGGTTCTTGAAGGAAAAAGCCTAGTTTCTGAAACTTGAGGACCTTACTTGGAATTAGGTCCCACTATATCAACTAAGCAAATCCTAGTTGTTTATCATAGTATTCTTCTTTTATTGTATCATGGCTTTCGAGACACATTGACAATGTACAAATCAGATTTCAGAGATAATCACTTGTCAGTTTCTCCAAACCTCTACATTACCTTCTTTTGCTTCCATTCCGATGCGTATTTAAACAACCAAAAAGTTTATTGCTACTTGCTAAGGAGATTTTTTTGCACTCATAAGGTTATGTTCATTATCAAATTAGAAATATGTATATCATAATGACTGGCTGGTCTGATTGTCTTGCTGCATTTTGGTATTGTAGTGATTTCCAACATCTTCACTACTGTGCATCTGTGGTTTCTTGGTTCCGTCATTCATTAACCAAATGCATTTGGTTTTCATTGTTAGAGTTCAGCTTATGAAAGTCCTGGAAACACGAAGAACTGTGCTGCAGAAAGAACAAGGCATGGCCTTTGCTCGTGCTGTAGCTGCTGGTTTTGACATTGATCACATGGCACCTTTGATGGCATTTGCTGAAAGTTTTGGAGCCTCACGCTTAATGTAAGCAGCATGTTTTTGTACTTATCATGTTCAGCCTTTATAGATTGAAATATTGCATCTACACCAATTGGTTTGCAGCATGATTTATACTTCCTGAAGAATCATTCTTAATGTTGTTTTATTCATCAATATCAACAGGGATGCATGTGTGAAGTTTAAGGGCTTGTGGAAGAGTAAGCATGAAACTGGCCAATGGGTTGAAATTGAAGCAGCTGAAGCAACCTGTAGCCGCTCAGACTTTGAAGCCATGAATGCATCCGGTATTGTCCTTTCTAGTGCAATCAACAAGCAGTGGCCTGAAACTCCAGATAGTTATGGGAAAGTTGACTCACATACAGGTAGTAGCATGTAATACAAAGCTCCAAAAAGATTCATGAGTACTAGCTTGAAAATTCAAGATGCCCCCATTCTGATGGTTGTTTGGTTATATTGGTCTTTTTTCTTCCGGTCACTATATTTAATTTGCTTCTGTTTTTATGTGTGTGATCTTAATGTCGTTATGGTAAATTTCAAGTTTTATAGCAGAAAAGAGGTCATCCAATACTCTGTTATCATATGTTTTCATGTGTCTCTGAGTCTGCTGCAATTTCATTGTCATGGAACAAAAATCTGATATTAGTAATACTTAGGCAACTGATATGAGGCTGGAAGAGCCAGAGATAACACATCATCCATACTCTCAACTAATACAAACAACTTAATTTTAAATTGTTGGATTGTATAATGGCTTCAATGTCTCATGGTCATGGATTTATTAGTTCCCAGAGACTGCAAAGAATCCTAAGATTGCAAACACAAGTGTTTGCATCAGAATTTAAAGATGATACGTTTTGTTTTGCCTACATAATCTTAGAGTTAAATTATGAACATGCAGAAATGTAGAATCTGCATGTTTCAACTGAATCCACAGTGCCATAGCTTGGTACCAGACTATGAATCATCAATATAGAGGGGAAGTGTGATTGTCTCTTGGTTCTCGAGCATGATTATTTTTGAAAAATGCTTTCCTTGGAAGAAAGAAAAACACACTGCTTTTGCTATCAAACACACTGTATGGTGTTCATGTAGTAACACTCTATATCGCTGTTGGTGTGTACAATAAACAAACTGGATGGTAACACAGGTCTAAAGGCCTCAAAATTTTCTAACAAGCATCTGTGTGTAACAGTTTAAGGGTTACAGAAGTTGGAATGTCTTTGTTTCGAGGTTTCTTCTAATGTGATTCATATTCTTGTTATATTTGTAGCATTCCATTAGTGCATTTTTCTTTTCCTGCTTCAAAATTCAATTGAAAAAGAATTTTTATGTTCATGTGCTAGATGAAAAGTCTCCCACGGATCGACAACCATTTCCAAGCCCCCAAGAATATTTCCAAGGCCAGTTTCCGCATCCAATGTTCCCTCCTTGGCCTATTCATTCTCCTCCAGGTGCATTGCCTGTCTTTCAAGGATATCCTATGCAAGGCATTCCTTACTATCAGAATTACCCTGGAAATGGTCCATTTTTTCAGCCACCAAATTCATCAGGTGAAGACACTAGACTTAATTCTGGTCAAAGAAAGGTACACAGAAGGCATTCCATGGATAGTGGCGATGACAACACTGACAATGAAACAGGGGAGGTAGACATGGAGATGGAGAAGGAAACTTCAGGAAATCAAGAACCACGTAGAAAGTCTAGTCGATCAAGTAAAAAGAAATCTGGCATGGTTGTTATTCGAAACATTAATTATATCACTTCAAAGGGGCAGGAATCATCTGATAGTGAATCACAATCAGCTTCTGGTTCTGAAAGTGATGAGGATGAAGGAGATTTATCAGGGACTACTACTACCAAGCATAAGAACTCTATGAGATCCTCAAAAAGGAAAGGAATCCATGCTAAATCTGCAGATAAGTTGGGTGCATCTGATAGGGAAGGAACAATTCAAGGGAATGACGCAGATGGTGGACATTGGCAAGCATTTCAAAGTTATTT
This sequence comes from Aleurites moluccanus, assembly GCA_948193065.1. Lineage (NCBI taxonomy): Eukaryota > Viridiplantae > Streptophyta > Magnoliopsida > Malpighiales > Euphorbiaceae > Aleurites > Aleurites moluccanus. The sequence continues at coordinate 45,565 of CANXYC010135532.1, forward strand.
ACTAAAAGGTGCAGATGAAGCTGAACATGCTGTGGATAAAGGCATGTTTGCTATGGAAAAGGAGGTTCAAGTCAAAAGGCGACAAAATACAGCAGGCCATGATCCTTTAGTTTTTGATGGACAAGATGTAGGTGATAATCAAGAAGGGAGTGTGACAGATATGCAAAGAATTAGCGGAAACTTGGCCCGTTTGACTGTGGCCTCAAACGATGAATCATTGGTATCAAGAAGAATGGGTCAATCTAGCAATGGTGGAAGCTTCTTGTATGATCATATACAATCTGCAGAAGTAGATGGCAGGAGAGGTAGATATAGGAGATCTACTAATGATGATTTTATGATCCATGGACGAGAAAATCAGTCAGATTATCGGAGTTCTCCATCAGATCCATTGGCAGTAAATGGATTTGTGCATCCAAACAAAGATTTGGACAGGAGTTCATCACATAATATGGATGATGATTCTTATGTGGTTTCATTGAGATCAACTTCAGTAGATCAAGTTGGAACTGATGGAAGACATACTATTGACATGCATTCTGAGTTTCCGTCAGCTTGGGTGGAAAACTTATCTAATAGGGATGGAAGCCTAGTCAAATATGAACCAAATGATTTAAGCTTGATGCCTGAGCGTGGCATAGAAAAGGGATCAGTTGATTATGACCCTCTAGATTATGATATGCAAGTTCATGCTAAAAATGGTGCTTCATTGGACAAGAAAAATAAGGACGCGTTGACTGGCATCAGGCAAGGCACCAAAATGGCGGACAAGGAACGGAAATCAAAACTTATTCCAGATACTTCAGATAAGAAAAAGACAGTGGGACCAGTAAGGAAAGGGAAACCTTCAAAGTTGAGTCCTTTGGATGAAGCCAGGGCACGTGCTGAGAAGCTAAGAACTTTTAAGGCTGATCTACAGAAATTGAAGAAAGAGAACGTATGTTTCCTGTCCTTTTCATAAACACTTGCCTTCACATTGCAAAGTTGAAACACTTGCGGTAAAGTGACGGTTGAGCTTGGCTACAAAATTTTGATCCACTATGTATTACCTGTTGCATGACCTAAACATTGGGATGTCATTTGTTTCTTCAGGCATCTAGTTCATTTGGTTTAGTCCAGAGCTTGTATGTTTTGATCTTTTTCTTTTTTACAGGAAGAGGAGGAGATAAAGCGTCTGGAAGCTTTGAAGTTAGAGAGGCAAAAGAGAATTGCTGCCAGAGGCAGCTCCATTCCTGGTCAGTCATCTTCAAAGCAAACCAGAAAACAATTACCAACAAAACTTTCCCCCAGCTCTTATAAAGGATCAAAGTTTAGTGATTCAGAACCAGGATCAGTATCACCTCTTCAGAGATTCCCAGTCAGAACAGTATCTGGAGGATCTAGTGATTCTCTTAAAGCTTCTAAATCCAGCAAATTGAGCACTGGCAGTAACTCTGCAGCAAAGAAGTTAAGCCGCTCATCATTGCCTGAACCAATGAAAGAGAACAGTAATGTAATGCCTGATTCAAAGGCGTCGATGGCTCGAATTAGAAGATTATCAGAGCCTAAATTAAGTAGCAGTGATCATGTTACTTCAGTTAGGCAACGAAATACTGAACCAGTATCAAAGCCAAAAGTATCAAATGGACCTGAGAGCAAGAAAATATCTGCAATTGTGAACCATGATAAAAACAAAACTGCATCTCTCCCAGAACTGAAAATTAGAACCACAAAAGGACCTGATGTTCCCCATGGCAAATCATTTGTGAAAGAAATGCCCCAGAAAGTGAATGGAAGCAAGTCTAATACCATTTCTAAAGGTGCTGACCCAAAAGGGAATACCAACAGATTTTCACATCACAGTGATGGTGATGACAACCCAATAATTGAGAAGACTGTTGTGATGCTAGAATGTGAAAAGCCCTCCATTCCTGCTTTACTCACGTCAGCAGAAAATACGGGAGTACAAAAGGGGCATTCCAGTAACAGTATAATAGAAGAGAAAACTGAAGCAGTGTCGGACTATGCAGCCATTCGAGCGTCAGTTTCACCACTTACCATGGATGGGGTTGACAGAGAACCTAAGGAACACCAATTACAAGTGCTACCCAGTGCATATGAGGTAGGTCGGTAGGAACTCAAAAATGGGTATGTCCCAGTAACATTGTTGGTATTTTGATGAAATGTGCTTCACACTTAATTTTTTTGACATATAATACAGTAATAAAACAATATATTGGAAGAATCTATTAAACATGTAGTAACAAAGATTGCATCATTTTTTTTTTTTTGTTATTGAAGCATAGAGCCTAGTTGATAGCATCTCATGTCTGAATATATTGCATGGAAACTTGAACTAACTACAAAGTCCCATTTTTTTTTTCTTCGTCCGGATTGTGTTGTCAGTCATTGAATTGGCTGGTGATCCCTTTTTGTGATTATTTTTCTCATCTAGATGAGAGATTTTTGTTTTGAATGGGAAAGTGCATTTCATGTGTATTTATAATTCTTGATCTGTGGACACTAGTGGACTAGTTTCTCTTTGGAAGTGGTGAAGCCTGCCTAATGATTTGATATTTTTATGTGAAACCTTGTGCTGTCAGGCCACAAGTGAAAATACAGGTAATGCAGAGAAGGAATTGGCTAAGCATTCAATCATTACCATAGCTGAAAAACCATACCAGGCGCCTTTTGCTCGGGTCTCTTCTTTGGAAGATCCATGTACTGGAAATACAGAGTATGGTAAAGCACCGCCAACAAGCTTACAGACAGCAACAACAGGTGCAGAGACTCTCAAAGCTCACATATCTGATCCAAAAAGCTTCAAATTGGAAAAGATCCCCGAAGCATTAGATAAGCCTCAAGTGAAAGAATCATCAAAAGGGTTTAGGCGGTTGCTGAAGTTTGGAAAAAAGAGTCATACTTCCAGTGAACGCAATGGTGAATTGGATAATGTCGGTGTGAATGGTTCTGAGGCAGAAGATGGTATTGCAAATGTTGCTTCCTCTAGTGAAGGTAAAAGCATTACATTTCCTCTGTGCTTTCTAATGAATGGCAAGGTCTGGAAAAGAAATTCCTGTCATAATATTTACTCTGCAAGCTGACAGTCAATTTTGGTTGTCATCAACAGTTCATACATTGAAGAATCTAATCTCTCAAGATGAAACCCCTACTGCTGCCACTTCACAAAAGAGTAAGTTCTCACTATTCGATGACCATTTTCGCAATGTTAAATTTTCTTCAACTAAAATGAACTGTACTGCAGCCTCTCGCCATTTTTCCCTGTTATCACCCTTCCGAAGCAAGACTAGTGAAAAGAAGCCAAGTACTTGACAATGTGATTGTTTAGTTTGAAGGCGTGAAAGAAGTGTGACAAGCTTGTCTTATTTTACACCATTTGGGTTGTGAATTATTGCAGATTTTGTTTTTCTTCAATTGCTGTCTTGTAACTATAAAACAAAAAGAAAAAGTGAAAAAAAAAAGTTATTAACCATCTTACTGTACAATTGATCTCTGTACATTAATGTTCAATTTCAAAGTTCTTGTGGTGAATTAATCAAGTAATTTCTCCTTCCCTGAATTGATTAAATATTAATTATGATACAATGATTAATACAAAGCTGTCTTTAACATAGCTCACTTGTGTTATCATGGATGGTACATTTTGACTTTTTGTAGAGTTCTTATGTGTTGATTTTTTTGTTCCAATGAAAAAACAACGATCTTTTTATTATCAAATTCCATTTTATCATAGGCAAGATTATAGATAAGACTTGTTCCATCAATGAAAGCGATTTTCCACTTTAAGAAACCTTGTTGAGGTCTAGAGTTTTTGGTTTGGCAGCATAATTTTTTTTTATTTTTTATTTTTAATTTTCAGAAGGAAAATATCATCAAATTTCCTCCTTTCACTTTCCTTTCCCACTTTCCATCAGTCCAAACATAATGCCAGTGTTTGGGCTTGTGGCCTTACTGCTTCTTGAGTACATACATACATACGCATATACTTCTGGTGTCCAATAATAGGGTTTTTCTTTGTAGTAAAATTAAAAATCCCAAGTCAGACAATCACAGTATCAATCAAAGATAAATATAAAGATATAAATATTTTATATTTCGGTTCAGGATTACACATATATAAATAAATATCCCAAAATTTATTTAATCAAAACGAATAATAACACAAGAAATTTTGCTTTTGCTCATTCTTGTTAAAGCCTCCTTTGCCAAACACTCAGCAGCTTCTTGTGGATCTTCAATGTGTCTGATCAGATTCACAACTTCTTGATTCTTCATCACCTAGAAAAAAATTTTACAACAATATCATTCCAAAGCAATAAAAAAAAAAATATTTCTACTTCTAATTTTTATTTTATTAATTGTTTTATATTATGAGACAGACACTTCACTTTTAGACTAGTAAATCAATAACTTATTTTTTATTAATTCTTGTTAATTATTGTCAAATTAATTTAATTACCTCCCAAATTCCTGTACTTGCTATGATGACTAATTCAGTATCAGGATCAATTCTTTCAGCTCCAACTACAAGTTCTGAGCCTTTTGTGTGCTTATTACCTGCTGCTTTGTTGAAGTTCCATGCCAATTTTCGTACTTTTAGCACAAACAAATATGGAATCCAGCATCAGACCCCAAAATGAATAGTTTTTTTTTGTATCTATAGTTGTATTATATTTTATGTATGATAATTGAATAGAATTTTTTGAGGTGTTTCAAATACCAGATAAGAGCCTGCGAGACCAGTGCCTTTTAGCTGTTAGCTGATGCTTGCTGCTGACCTGATGAGCCATACCATTTCTACAAATAACAGCTCTATAATCACCCATATTAGCTATCACAAGCTTTTCTCCATTGATCACCATTACAGAAGCTGAACCCACTTTGCTTGCTGTCTCATCATCTGATTTCTGTGTCCCCTTAATCTTTGCTCTTGCTCCAAGATAAGCTTTTCTCATTGTCTCTTTACTCTTTCTCCTTATCTGAGACTGCAAGGGACCATCTAAAGTGAAAGGTAAAACTATATATTGTACATATGGCTTTCACAAGAGTTCGAACTCTTAAAAGACCCAACTCAAAATGAAGTTGGTCTATATATAATCGTGAAGACGACTCCGGTCTCTAGTATTACTGAATTAAAACTCGTTACTAAAATGAAAGATTTGAAATAATGCTAGTTTTGTAGGTTACCTCTTTAGGATTTCTATCAAATAGATGGGATTGCAAGTATTTGGTGACTCCATCTCCAATTCGAGCATCAAAGACACCGAAAAACCATAGCTCCAGCTCCTGAATTTGCTCTCTCTGAACCACAACAGTGTCAGAATCTGAATTATTTGAACCTCTTCCTCTTCCTCTAAATGAGTGATCTTCAACAACATGATACCCGTGAGATATTGGCATCATCCAGAAAAACTTCTTTGGTGTATCATACTCTTTTTTCTTTCCTCCATCTCTTGTCAGAAACCTTCTAAGCTTAAATACCTTGAATAAAATCAATAAAACACATTATCCCCATATACATACGAGTATCAAAAGTCCTTGTTTTTTTAATTAATTAGATATTGACTGACGTTTGAATTATAACTTCATCGTTCTGAAAATGATTTCAATACATTTAATGAAAGCTTGTTCTGTTGAACTTCATATAGTCTTTAATTTAATAAAAATTTCTGAATCAATTTATGGGTTTTGATCATAGATAGTCTAAAACATTGGTGCCAAACAGGACTTGAACATATATATAAGCAATCAAGGACCTATTGCTATTTGATTGTTTAGTAAAAGTCCAATATAAAAGGCTTTTTCTCTTAGATAGTATGAAATATATAGAAAAAGAGAATCAAATTGGAAATAAGGAAATAAAATAGAAATGATAGCATGTGGAATGTTTTATTGAACACTAGAGAAAGAAGTAACCAAGAACCCTCTTTTCTGTTATTATTTGTTTATAACTGATAATCAAGAACTCAATTAAGTACCCCATTAATTTATCAAAATCTAATGATTATCGCAAAACTTCACTTAAAATGTAAAGAAATAACCATTAGATATGAAAAAAGAAAAAGAACAGGCATTAGAACAGAAATCATATAGAGGCATACCTTGAGCTTGAGATGCAGATCCTTGAATCCCATTTTATCTCTCTAAAAATTTTGAAAATATTATTATTAAGGAGGATAATCACACAATAAAATGAATTTTGAATTGGAAAAAAGATGATATGGATGAAGAGAGAGTTGGCAATGTTATAAGGGAAAGTTTGGCCTAATTTCTCTTTAGCATGGAAAGGTATTTAAGAGTCAATAAAAATTCTAAAGCTAATATTTTTTTTTAGGTCAATTGAATTTATTGGTTTTGATTATGTCTGTTGAGGAAAATTATGCATGTGACAGTCAGTTTCTCCTTTCTGCCCTATTTTTAAATTGCTGTTGAATGGTGTTCTGTCCTTCCTACCTACTAATTCCATACCACTATTTTTTCCTCACTTGAAGACTGAAAACTCAGAGTTGGTTGTGTTATGCACGTCCTTAATTTAAAAAAAAAAAAAAAATCTTACTACTACCAATTTATAACTTGTCAAGGTGCATAGTGTTATTTCTATATGAAGGAAATAGGTGGTTGTGGAAAGCAGTTCTAGTTAGCTAGGTGAAGAAGATTAATGATAGTTTGCTTGCAGATGCTTGGCATGCGTGAGCTGAATTTAAGACGCCAGAAAATTTGCATGATAAGTGATTTACGAGGGAGATTATCAATGGCCATGTACAAGAGGATTTCGTACCACACTTTTATGATAAAAATTAGAGTTAATTATTATTTTCTCGTTTAAAATAATCTAATTAATTTTTTAAAAATATATTAACTCTTTTTTAATAAATATCTTATTATATTAGCACATCTATCTATCCAATTTTACCATTAGTTAATTATGAAATAGTCAATAAGAGAGTACAAAAAAATTATTACAATTTATTTTTAATTAATTATATTTTATTTTTGCTTTCAAAAATATTTTTTAAGGTTAAAAAATTTATTTTCATATTTTTTGAAAAATTTGTAAATAAAAAATAAAAAAATTGTTATTTTTATTTTAAAAAAATAAGTTAAGAATAAATTAAATTATTTTTTCTTAAATTTTTTAATACAAATAAAAAATTCATTTTCATATTTTTGACAAATTTAAAAATAGAAAGTAATAATATTTTTTATTTGTTATTTTTTTATTTTCAAATATTTTTATTTTAATTTTCAAATTTATCAAAAAATATAAAATTATATTTTTTTAATCCTAAAAAATATTTTTAAAGCAAAAATATAATTAATTAATTAAAATAAAATGTAAGGATATTTTTATCTTTTTATGATTTTTATTGATACTTTTAGTGTTGACTAACAGCAAAATTAGATGAAAAGGTCTAATATATTGTAACATTCGTCAGGAGAAGTTAATATATTTTTAAAAGATTAGAAAAACTTAGTGTATTAGATCATTTCTATCTTTTTACTGCTTTTGTTGGTCATTCTAGTATTAACTAACGGCAAAATTGGACGAAAAAATTTAATATATTGTAACATTTTTCAGAAGAAGTTAGTATATTTTTAAAAGGTCAGAGAAATTTAGCGTATTAAATCATTTTATAGAGGAAAAATAGTAATTAACCGTAAAAATTATATTAACCCAAAGCTAATTAATAATTATTTGTTTTAATTTACTCATATAAAAAGAATAATAAATTTTAAGAGAAATTTCTAAGTTAATTACTCAATAGTCCTTTTTTCTTTTTTTTTATTAAAAAAATGAGCTTTTCATTCATGAAGAAAAATATATCTTCAGAAAAGTAATTGAAAAAATTATAATTAAAATAAATATAAAATTAATTTTATCTCTAAACTTTATTGACCAAGTAATAATATTCAACCCAACAGTTATAATTAACACATCGACGAATAAATACTTTTCACTCGAAATTGATATTAAGTAATTTGATGAGTCTATTATTAAAAATCAGATAAAAAACTTTTTTCAATTTTGAATAATAAACAAACATTTATAAAAAAATACAATTTCAACTTCTATAAATAGAAGACACTAAAACAAAATCAATATAAATATAAATAAAGAAAACTAGATTCAATATTAAAGTTTTATTTAAAATAATAATAAATAATTTAAGATAAAATAGATATTATATTATTTTCAGTAATCCGCATAAGACGATAATAAAGAATGAGATGAATAAAAGGAAATAGAGTAAAAGAAAGAGAAACAAGAGACAATAGAGTAAAAGAAAAAGGAACAAAAGGCAGTAAAGTAAAAGGAAAAGAAGATAGATAAAGAGAGAAAAGCGACGTTTAGAACAAAATACTACAGTTATAATTAAATGTTCATTTTTCCTTCTTTGACAAATGAGTATTGTTCTTCTCACTGTGGACGATATTACTTTTTTCGTGGACATTATTAGGAACGTTCTAATTATAAGATGTATAAATATTAAGAAATTTTTTTTAACTATTTTAATCTTTGCTTTTTTCTAATTTTTTTAAGTTTATATTAATTATATAAAATTAAATATATAATGATATTATTAAAAAATTAAGATAAAATATAATTTAAATTAAAAAATAAAATAATTAAATTATAACATTTATTTTAAAATGGAATAAATATTATTATTATTATTATTATTTTGTAACTGAAAGATAATTAAGAAATGGTTAATTACATATACATTTTGAACCATATTATTTCAAAATTAATAATTTAATCCACGAATCACAATTTATAAGAACGAACATACGAGATTTTAAAACACTAAAACCCAAATAATTTGAATATAAAAATTAAATTTTAAACGTTAGGGTTTTTCAAGTTGGAAACAAACCTAAAACATAAATCATAACAAGCAACCGATCGGCAATTCAGCACATGCAGTCAAAATCATATAGCCCAGCCCATCAACCAGTCTAGGATTTTAATATTGTACACAGGTAAGCCTACAACAATCTCTCCCACGAATACTGTATTTCATAATCAATAAATAAATGACGTATTAAATAAGTACGTTAGTATTCAAATATTGAAACACACTGAATACGACGGTCAAAGAGAAAGTCTCTTCCGCTCATGGAAGTACGCCACTTATCTTCAATTCAATTCGTACCAATTTCCCAAGATAATCCCAACGTATAACAAAACTATTTGCACACCTATAACAATTGCTGGAATAACACAGGTATGCTTGAGGGCATATTAACACGCTAAAAACATGAAGCAAATAATGTTATGGCAGCAGAGAATATATTGTTATGGAAAGGCCTCAGACCACATTCTATTTTGATAAAGCTAAAAAAACCTGAATATTTTGAACATAAAACACAAGCAACTGAACAAGATTCTTACTAAATGATATCCCACATAAGAATGAAGAAAACAACACTTATATTGTGTAGTAAAGATTGCAGAATAAAATTCACTACAAAATCTGTCATATAAAGAAGTTTTCCTCAAAAGGTTCTCAATCTCTAAGCAAATGGAAACCCCAAGGATAATATCCCAAAATAAGCAGAATGTTAATAACAAAATTGAGAACTTAAAAAGAAAACTTTCAGGCTGAATTCTCTTTCTTCAGCTTAGCAAGCTCTTGCCTGATCAAACCACCTTTCTGCAGAGATATTTAGAAGATACATTAGTTCAAGTAAGTGGTTTCAAAAATATAATAAGTTAAAGTAACAAATTCATGCAACTTCTATGGAAACCCAGAAAATAGCAAAGATCGAAAATATTCAAAGCCAAACAAAAGCATTTCAACTTCAAAAATTGTAGGAACACAATAAGTGTAATCTAGGGATGTCCTCATAAAAAAGGTTCTGCAACAAACCTTGATCTTAGCCAACATTATCTTGAACCTATCAAAGTCATTGAGAGCTGCCCTTCTCTTCTGGACAATCAACTTTCTACCCCAAGAGCTATTCTCCCACTTGTTCTTAACATCTATAGATACAGAAAACACAAATGAGCAGAAGACAGATACCAAGAGCAGAAATCACCACAAATTTTAGTACGAGGTATTATTCTTACCAGCCTTCTCCATAGCCTCAATCAAATTCTTCTTCTTGGGAACCCTGTTGATGTCAATCTTGATATCAGTGAGTGAAAGCCTCTTGAAGTTCAGTTGGCTTCTCACCATATCTGGGGCATCAACTAGAGCCTGTCAAGAAACAAAAATAACAAATAAAACAATCAGCTAGCGCTCAATAAAATTACAAAACATTGAAATACAAACCAGAGAAAATCACAACCTAGAAGAAGTTCACATAAATAACAACCCTAAGGAGTCATATTCTAAGCACAGATCATACTGCTCAACACATTTTTTTTCCTCTTTTGGGCAACATGCAATTCAAGCAGGTGGCTAACTAGGCAAACATAGCCTTAACAAATTCATCCCATATTCACGTGGGGCTCCCACCATTACCACCACCACAATCCAACAGTTCAAGCCCCCATAAGGAAATACAAATGCAAGGAGATGATTCTAAATCCAATGGAGAAAAATAAAAGAACAGATATGGATATACACAACCAAACAACAGAGAAACCTGAACAGAATATCCAGGGCATGGGCAGCATGGGCACCACAATGAGAATTCTCGAGCAAAAAATGATTCCTATATCCAGACTTATCCATAGGATTATACAAAAGCGTAACACAACAACAAAAAAAGATCCTTCCATCAGCATATTATTAAAGAATTGTATCATTACATAGAATAAATAGTTTACTGTAAAAATCTATCTTCCATCAGAATACGAAACAGCTTTCAATTTTGGTTTTCTTCTAAAAGAAAACGATATTGAGATTTTTATTTACCGGAGAGTATAGCCAAATTTGATTAATCTATACAAGTTTGATATGTAGCTTAAACCATACAATTCAAAAGAGACAACACAAAGCCATATTTTTTTTTATAAACGAAAAAGAAATGTATTTGTATACATACTCGGTTCTGGTCAATAACATCGACAATGACAACAAGCTTTCCGTAATCTTTGCCATAGTTGACGAGGGCTACCCTCCCGATCTCAACGTATCTCTTGAATGGCTACACAAAATCACAGATGAGATGCTAAAAATTGAAGAGCCAACCAAAAAAGAGGTCATTTAAACAGATCTCAAATAGTTGCAGAAAAAGCAAAGAGAACTCACCATCTTGAACTTGTGAGCTGTGTTAGCTGTGAGAGCAGAAGAATGGAGAGAATGAGGCGGAGAGCAACGGAGGAGTAAAATAAATGACAAGGGTTTAGGCCTTTATAGTGGAATTTGGACCGTCGGATCTAGGGTTTTCTTTGTTCTATTCATTTTTAAGGTTAACGGGGTTGGGCCTTATTGCTTGATATTATGCCTATTTTCTTTACATGGATCGGGCCGCAACTTTGAAACCTAATGAGTTTATGGCGCCCTTTTATTCCTTCGAAAGTTTTTTCAATAGCTAAGAACACGAAAAATAAGATAATTTAGAAAATTAGATTATATTTAACGTAAAGTAGATTATATTGAACGTAAAGTGGATTATGATTTAGAAAATTAGATGGTCCATCAATTAATTATATGTTTCTAGAATACTTAATTCAACTATAAAATAAATAAATAAACTCTACTTAGTTTAATTTTATAATCAGAACAAAAATACTTGATTTTAAATACATCTGTGTCATTTCAATAAAAAAAAAATTAATTAATTTAAAAAAAAATTCATCTAATCCACTCAAACCAAGTATTTTACACAGAAAAAAATTAAATTAAAATAGTTTGATTTACTTAAATTCTAATAAACTCGTTACTCCATAAATAATGCTCTCATTGAAAGTGATATAATCAAGTCCAATCATGTATTTAAATATTATAAATTTAAAATTATTAATACTTGCATATACTTGTGCTTATTAATTCATATTTTAAAAATTAAAATTAAAAAAAAAAGAAGAAGATTGGTATGTTATTTTTCATTTAAAAGAAAATATCATATTTCAACACACAATTTTCCCCATTTTTCTTGAAAAAAGTTTCAGGAAACAAATGTAATCATCTTCTATAAGTAAACAGGTCAGAGAACTTATGATTAACCCAAAGAAAAATGGCAGGACTAAAAGTCAACTTCAAATTACTTTATTTTAATTTAGTGCATTGTGTTGTCCAATAGGAAGGTTAGATTGTGTCATTAAGATGACTTGTTCCACGCATGCGTTGGTTTCCATATCATCGTGCTTAATACGGTCCCAATCCTTTGAAAAGCTTAATGATCCATCTAAGAAAGAATTATTCAGTTTAGCCATAGTCCTGTAATGGGATTTCCAAGTTTAATTGTGTTCTTCTTTTTTCCTATGATCATAAATCTTGATCTCACAATTGCACAGTCAGAATTATGTTCCAGAGGCATTTATTCTGCAAACAGTACCTATAACAAAAATCTGAATTCAGGTCTGTCTGTTCTACCTTCGAACGTCACAGATGATGGAGGCTTTTACAATGGCACAACAGGCCAAGACCCTGACAAAGTTTATATATTAAGCCTTTGTAGAGGGGATATTTCCTCAGACAAATGCTACAGTTGTATTAACTCTACAATCAATGGAATTATAAAGCAGTGTCCTAATCAAAAAGAAGCAATCATGTGGGAAGCTGAATGTATGGTTAGGTACTCGAATCGCAATTTTTTTGGCACGATGGAGATTAGTCCTTCAACTTGTGTGTCTAATCCAAATAATGTATCAGAAAACAAATATCAGTTCAATGAAATACTGCATGATTTGATGAGAAAACTCACAACAAAAGCATCTTCAGGTTCTTCTAGTCTTAAATTTGCAACAGGAAATGAGGGTAAAGTGTTTGGGCTAGTGCAATGCAGCCAAGATATATCACAGGATGATTGCAGTATTTGTCTACAAGGGGCAATGACAGAAATGGAAGGATGTAGTGATGGAAAAGAAGGAGGAAGAATTCTTAGACCAAGCTGCATAGTTTGGTTTGAGGTTTTTAAATTTTATGATTCTACTACTATTGTTGATTCCTCCCCAACTACAGTCAATTCTCCTCCTGATGCACCTAATTCTTATCCTCCACCTAACACGAGTTCTAAAGGTAAGTTATGGACTGATGTATTTATTTTGGTATGTTTAGCATTATTGTTTGAGCTATTTTTTTTTTCTCAAAAGTAGCTCAATCTCAATATCAAACAAACTCTAATTAGAACGATGAAATCAATTGTTTTTAATCCAAAAAACTCTCTGCATTGCAGGAAACAAGAGTAGAACATCTGGAACTGTTAGGCAAATTATTGTGCCTGTAATCAGCATTATTTCATTGATACTGATCATTACACTCATTTGCGCCTTTCTGCGAAAGAGTAAGGTTAAGAGTAAGTTACTGTAAGATACTAGAGAAGTGAACATAACATAAATAATAAGAGGGACTCAATTGGAACCTTGCAGAAATTAAGTTCATTATATAATATTATGTCAGCACTTGGTAATTTTCATTTGTTACTTTGGATCAGATGATGATGCATTCAAAAGACTAGAATCATTGCATTTCAACTTCAACACAATAAAAGCAGCAACAAATGATTTTTCTGATGCTAACAAGCTTGGACAAGGAGGATTTGGTTCAGTTTACAAGGTAAAATGCTTTTCTTTGTTGGTGTTTCATTGTCCCATAAAATCCAATATTTTGTTTCTGATGTTTTTCTCAGCACTTGATTACTATCTGCAAAAAGTAAATTAAATAGGCATGTTAACATTCAACAAAAGTAGTAAGAAATGGAAGTAGTAGACATCTAAAATTCAAAATGCCTCAAACATTAATTCTTTGAAACACTATTAGTTTGAGACTGTTATTTGCTCAAGAACAATAATGTTATGAGCATGAAGCACTTTCGTTATGTACTTGAGTAAATCTTCAGGGGGTGCTACCAAATGGGCAAGAAATTGCAGTGAAGAAGCTGTCAAGATATTCTGCACAAGGTGAAGAAGAATTCAAGAATGAGATTCTGTTAGTGGCTAAGCTCCAACACAAAAATCTTGCTACTCTTATAGGTTTCTGCATAGAAGGAACAGAAAGAATCCTTGTTTATGAATTTGTGAGCAATGGCAGCCTAGATCATCTCATATTTGGTACTGTTTTGTAATATCATTACTAGCAAGACATGCTTTAATTATTATCTTCCATAAGCAGCAATTAGTAATTATTTATCTTAAACCAATGTAAAATTTGTAGATGAAATCAAGCGTACACAGTTGAATTGGGAAATGCGTTACAAAATCATAAATGGAATTGCTCGAGGGATTCTTTACCTTCATGAAGATTCTCGCCTTAAGGTCATTCATCGCGATCTGAAAGCAAGTAATGTGTTGTTAGATGAAGAGATGATACCTAAAATTTCAGATTTTGGAATGGCAAGACTCTTTCTTTTGGATCAAACTCACGGCATTACCAGCAAAGTTGCAGGGACTTAGTAAGTAATTGAACATATTCAACTTTATGCTTATTACTGAAGAAATTGATGGATGAAATTATCTTAAACATCTAAATTAACTAACGTTTCTTCTTCTTTTTTTGGATGTTGTTTAGTGGTTATATGGCTCCAGAATATGCCTTAAATAATCGATTCTCAGTGAAATCCGATGTCTTCAGTTTTGGTGTCTTAGTTCTGGAGATAGTGAGTGGTAAAAAGAACAGTTGGATAAGCAATTCAGGTGATATAATGCACCTTTTGAGCCAAGTAAGTGTGCTCATATATCAGAACCAGGCAGTACATGGAAGGAATGTGTTATCAGAATTTGCGTGACTAATTAGTCCAATATTTTCTATTTATCCTGCAGGCATGGAAAAATTGGACAAATGGAACAACTTCGAATCTGATCGACAGTACACTAAGGAACAGTCAAACAAGTGATATAATGAGATGCATACACATTGGATTATTATGTGTTCAAGAAAATGCAGTAGATAGACCCACCATGGCTTCTATTGTATTAATGCTTAATAGCCATTCCTTAAGTCTCCCAGTACCAACACAACCTGCATTTCTCATGTATAGTAACACAGGCTCAGAAATGCCTGTATTGGAGCCTAGTTCGCAGACTACGACTGCTACACATCAGAGCAATCCCCAGAAAACGCAGAAGCAACATTTTACTTATTAGCAAACTGAAAAATTAGTAAGTCCAATGATTAATCCATGCCATATAGTAGGGTATGATGCAGTATTACAAAATATGATTATTATGTTTCTGAAAATTGTATACTTTTCAGAACAAATAATTTTTTGTTTTAAAGAATGGAGACATCTAGTCCCACACTATATATATTCAACCAGTGCAGAACCATTTAAAGCTATAGCCCTTGACTTGCTAAAACAGTTTTTCATTTTATATATATTTATGAACCAGATAATTAAACTTGGTGGAATCCCTATCATCTTAAAATGCCTTGGGAATAATAATAAGGTATAAAGTTGTACATAGATAATTAGATACTTTCTTTTTGGTCCCCAATTTTAAGGATCTGTTCTGCCTAAATGCCCAAGTGGTAACTGTAATTTATTGCATACAGAATGTTATGGACTTTAAAACATAGTGAAATCCAGCTGAAGTGAATTTACGCTAATCAGGGCATTAAAACAACAGGATCAAGCAGCTTCAGGCATTGATCATCGACCGCGAAAGTACTAGCTTGATCCATATTATATGAATCACCAAGTTTTTTGCAGTTCTGCCAAAATTGACTCAGAATTTTGCTCCACCAACATTCCCATTTTATGTCAAATTCAGTATAGCTAATTTGTGTTCCTTATAATAAAGCTAAAAGAAGAAAACAAAAGCACAGTAATTGAACCATCAATGAAAATGAAGATTATAACCTATCTCTTTCTTTTAAAATAATACAAATTTTGATCCCTCCACAAGAAATTAGTGACTAGTCATTTTTAATCTCTTCTTCCATACTAAAATTCCTTGAGATTTGCCAAAAATTAATAACTTTAAGTTTCAATTAATTAACCTCTTATTATAGTAGACTCATTTTCTTTTTCCTATGATCTACCTTCTTCCAAGGCAAAGCCATCAAACAAAGATATAACCTAAAGTCACTAACTCTACCAAATACTAAAGTTCAATTAATAACACAAGTACTAAAAGAAAATTCTTGATTATGTCAAGGTAAGGATATATACTTTATATAGTGCAACACATGCAGGTTCTTTATTCATTCTAAAATAGAAAAGCTTGGTTGTGCTATATAAATAGAATTATTAGTAAGAAAGTATTAGGTAGAACAGGAGTATGCTCCTTATGCTCATATAAAAATGAATTTACGTGAAAGTATTTTCATTTTAATTATCATTTTATCTAAAAAATTTTCATCATTAGTTAGTTTTATCTTTATCTTAAATCATTATTAATAAGCCTATCTATGGCATCTGCAATTTTTTTTAGGCTGCTTAACAAGTTATACCGGTCGGCGGTTCTGGTTCTATCTTTTTCTTCTAATTAATTATACAATTTTTATGAGTGAACAAAATCAAAATTGATTTAAAATTTAATAAATTTTAATATGAATTTATTAACATGCAAGAGAAAATAGATTATATTAAAATTTAAATTTGAGTGAATGATAAATTGATGATATATAAGTTAATTTAAAAATTTATAATTATAAGTTTATAATTAAGTATATTAATTAATATTAAATTATTAAATTTATAAATATATTTATTGAACTAATTAAAGCGACAAGTCGTTTTTAACACACACATTAATGATACCATGGTCAACCAGCTACAGGTAACTTTGAGTTGTGAGACCAAGTAACCGGCACGACCAGTTCCTCTCTAATTAAAAAAAAAAAAAAAAAGCAAGCTTAAATAGACCCAGCAACCGGCACGACCGCTCACTCTGCAACTTCAATCTTTCACTCTCTTCTGCGTTTGTTTCATCATTTTGCTTAAACGGTATCAATGCAGAGATCGGTTTATTCTGTTTCTAATTCTAAGTAGTGTGATCTTGTGATTGGAAATAGATCTGATCGATCCGATGCTTATTTCGGATAATTACTTTTATTTGAATTTCAATTTTTAGGGATTTAAATAATTATCTTCTTGTTTTGATGTGTTGCAGTGAAAAGTTGAGAATGGAGGGAACAGTGTTTACACCATCATTGGAAGGAATGAAGCATGTGAAATCTGAACAAGGAGAAATGCTCGCAAAGCCTTTCTTGGATGTCTGCAAATTGATTTTGCCTGTTATTGGTTAGTATTTTCTTAATTGCTCATCCTCTAATACAATCAATTCTCAATTCGTTTCTAATTGAAAATTTCGATTCTGCTCTGAATTCTGATTCCAGATAAGTTTGGAGCGGCTATGGCCCTTGTAAAATCTGATATTGGCGGTAACATATCGGTACATACATTAAAATTTTCTGATTTTCAATATGATTGCTTGAGATTTTTTTTTTCCTTATTATATGATGACTCATAATTCATATATTATTTTGCCGTGTTTATGCTGAAACTATACTAGAGATTGGAGACAAAATATTCTTCTGATCCAACTAAATACACCCATTTGTACACTATGGTTCAAGAGGAAGTTAATGCTAAAACAGCTAAAGGATCATCTAGTTGTGCCAATGGTCTTCTTTGGCTAACCAGGTGCATTGTGTTGCTAGTTAATGTGTCTTTCTACATTTTTCCTCATCTTTTGTTTAATTTCAGCTGGTTGTTTGGCTTGAATGTTGTTATAAATGATGGGTTTATAATTCTTTCTTATGCAAGATCTTAAAAGAATATTGAAATTTGTTTGTCATTATTTGTGGAAAGGTTGCTTAGAAGCTTTATGAGTTTGGCTCCCTGAAAGCTGAACTAAAAAAAAAATGTTTTGAAGATCTCATTGGTATTACATCAATGCATTCTTCTCCAGTCTTGAAAAATTAAGGAATATCGAGTATAGAATTGGGAACAGGATTAGAAGTGAAGAATGCTAGCCTTCGATTTATCTTTTCTGGCTTTAAATGTTTTGATTTGAAACTTTATTGGTTTTTTGTGAACTAGGAAAAATAAATTTGAGTTAAATTTGGTGAACTGCAGTGAACTGGGTATACTTTTTTTTTTTTTGTTATCAAGCAACTTACATGACAAATTCTCATGATCTTTATCATCTGATCTCTCAGAGCAATGGATTTCCTAGTGGAGCTATTCCGCAATTTACTTGCTCATCCAGATTGGGCAATGTCTCAAGCCTGTACAGATTCCTATGGCAAGACACTGAAAAAATTTCATGGCTGGCTTGCTAGTTCAAGTTTCACTGTAATGCCCTCTATGCCCATTCAATTTAATTCTGAAATTTTTCTTCGTTAGAATGGAATTTTCATTTAAGGTTCCATGCTTTATATTGGCCTAAATTAGTCTGTTAGTGTCATATCCTAATCCTACACGTAACTGATTTGAAAATTTTTTTTGAAAAATATTTATTCTTCAAATGCTTTGACATTGAACGATTTTTAAACTTTAGTGTCTGTCCAATCTAACAGATTTCTAGAAGATAAAAGATTTGAGTAATTTAGGCAATCAAAACAAATATTGCTGTAGTTTTCTGTCCTCACTAAATATCACTGGTTTACTATCTTCTTTCATCTATGTCTTCAATGAGTTAGACAACATATCAATTATTTATTTATTGGATATTGGGCTACAGGTTGCTATGAAACTTGCTCCAGATAGGAAGAAATTCATGGCAGTGATAGCCGGCTCAGGTGATGTTGGTGCTGACATGGAAAACTTTTGTGCAACCTTTTCCCCATTTCTTGAAGAGAATCACAAATTCCTGGTATAATTCTATTAACAACTGAATGACTTTGTCCGAGATCCTTTGATGACTTTGCCTTTTCTTTTACCAGGAATAATTCTAAGTACAGATGTTCTTTTTGTCGTTCAAGACTAGGCAGTAAAACATGGAACTTAGGATCAACCATATTTCCTCTGCTAACATATCAAATTAACAGCAATTGTAAAACCCCAAGAGAGAGTTAAATACAGAATAGCAAGTATAGTCAGTTATCCCCTTCCATTTTTCCTATTTGTGGTCCTAATTTTTGACATGAGGCACTGCTATTCTACCAAGAAAGTATAGCATGTGGTCAATTATGCTTTCCAATTGTGGGAAGGCTTGTATTCTGTCACATGAAAAGAAACAAGAAATGTTGAATTCAGAAAATTGAGGTGTGAGCCAGGATAAAGGGGCCAGAAAGTTTGGTGTAGTAGGGTTTTTTTCCCCTTCTTTATGACCATGGTTTTGAAATGCCAGCCTGAGTTTGCTTACCATTTCAAGTTTGTTGATGCAGGCTTCTGTTGGCTTGGATGATATGAAAGCTTCATAGAGGAAGAGAAGAGGTCTTCCTGATACACATCAGCGGTTTTCTGTTAACCATTTTTTTTTTTTATTGCATCGGCTTAAAAACTGTAAGGGTTAAAATAAGATTTGGATTAATCATCTATTTCAATTTTGAATATTAGTGCCAGTCTAAATTGTGTCCATTTTTATTATTATTACCGAAGCATGATTCTTAATTCTTGACCAGAGTTGAATGAGCATTAGATACTTGGCGAATTTAGATCATGTTTAGTACATTGTAATGGAATTAATGAAATTATTGAATTCAATTTATTATTCTATTGGTTTTTCTATATCCTATTCAACATACTCTAAAGTCTATATCCATTGGTTTTGTTTTATTCTCATGTACCTCTCTTTTTAATTAATTAATATAAAATTTATTTTTTCTCAAAAGAAAAAAATCCCATGGGTATTTTTTGGCCTCTTTTTAGTGCGTATTTAGTTGTTTTGTTCGTGGGGTTTTTGCCCTAATAGTAAAAAAAAAAAAAAACTCCCTAAATTATTTATTATTCAGAATTTACTGAATCTCAATGGGTATGATAAAATCAAAATTAGGATTACAATGCTGGCCATAGTGTTCTAGGAAATAAATTACAATTATATCAAACATAATAATTATAATCCAAATTCAATATGGCAGAGTAATATGACTAAATCAAAAGTTTCATTGGTTATTTTCGATTTACACAAAATATGAAAAATTTAGCCAAATCTTGAAAAACTCTTATAAATAATGGTATTTGTATATTTGATTTGTGATTATGATCTAAATGCTAAAAATAAAAAATAAATAGAGAAAGTAATAAATTATTAGTCTACCCAAAATCAAATCATTTAAACTCCTTCAAGCATTATTAGAATTAAATCTTCCTTCATTACTAATAAAAAAAAGTGAATCTAAAGAGTTGAAACCATTGTAAAATCACAAAAAACATTCATTTTTTTTATGAGAAATAGACTTCAAGTGCTCAAAATAGTCACTTTGCTCATAAATTTTTAAAGGAAATTGGAACAGTTAAATGGGTGTTAAACCCTAAATTATTTACTATAAAAGGCAAATAGCACTATTCTAAAACTCATTGTTGTTAAAATCGGATTGAACCGGTCGATCGAATTAGAAAAATTAGAAAACAAATCAAGGATCAGTCCGGTCAATTCTCAAAAATTCGTCCCCTAAAAATCAGTTAAAAATCAATGAACCGACTAATTAACCGGTAAACCAATTGAATCGAACCAATTTTTCTGATTCAAGCGGGTTAAATTTTTTTAATTTTTTATCAAAAATAATAAATATCAAATTATATTTATTTTTTATCATTTATAAAATATATATATATATATATATATATATATATATA
>CANXYC010135634.1:0-21911 GCA_948193065.1 Aleurites moluccanus
TTTTAACGAGAAATCTACATATATATATATAGATAGATATATATATATATATATATATATATATATATATATATATATATTTACATATATATATAATATAATTTATATTTTATATAAAATAATTATAAATTAAAAAAATTATGTAAATTAAATTTAAATATAATATTAAAAAATAAAAAATATATATAATAAGATCAGATTTGGAGCGATTATCCTATTATTTGAATTAGATCTAAACTTGATTTAATATAAATTAAAATACTTGACCATTCATTTACCAAATGAGGTAAATATTACCTAAAATTGTTAATTTTTTTCGTGCCAACAAAGGGCATATTTGATTTTCTTTCAAGTATGAATTATGATAAAAAGAAATATGGCTGTGTTATTTAAGAATTTTCCTAAATCTAGGGAGCGATTTGGCCTTTAATTTTATATATAAAGAGTTATATTACGTGTTAAAGGTAAATAAAAATTTGTATTGTAATTAATTTGCATCACAAATTATTTGATAATGATAAAAATTTTCTGAATTGTGCATTAAAATTTTATATTTAACACTTCTATATATTATATAAATAAAAGTATATGATTGAGTTGAGATTACAACATTAAATTATAAATAAGAATTTAAATAGATTTAAATATCATTTTATTTTATGGGAATATATTTTTTAATAATCTAATCAGATTCAAACTTTTTTTGAGACATTAAATTAGATTTATATAATATAATGATGATTTTAATTTTTAAGATATAAATCACATACCCAGTGAGTAATTAATTTGAATGTAACTATAAAAATTTTATTACATAAATTATTTATCTTTTTTAATTAGAGAAAATTTAAAAATAAAAAATATATTATTTCATATTTATTAATTATAACATTAAGAATAAAAATACAATGTGTACACCATGTGATTATAAACTACAATGATGTAGTTTTAATTAAAATTAAGTGATCTTATATTAGGACAAAAACAAAAGGAGAAACAAAAAATAAAATGTTGTTATGGATCAAACCCAAGACTATCATATAGAAATATACCAAACCACCATTTAGTCTTGATTAAAACATTCATAATAATGTTATAATCACAATTAATTTGACTTGGTCTTGGACTAATTTTCAAGATAATATTGTGCTGCTCTTATTAAATTTTCCAATTGAAATTATAGTTGAAAGCAAATGAAAATAAAATTATTAGATATGAAAGATAAAAATTAAGTGGTAAATATAGAACTAATGGCTCTCGTAATAGATAAGGTGTTATTAATTATTATTTTTTCTATCTGACAATAAACGTTTTAATTTTTTTTAACATATAATTATCTCATTTTCTAATTAAAATTATATTTAATCTTAATTTTATAATAATACTCTCATTAAAAAATTATGTTGAAGATAATTAAAAAGATAAAGAGAGATTAAAATAATAAATGAATTAGAAATATTAAAATAAATCAATTTTTTCTTAATAATCATATATTTTATAGTTATAATATTTATTACGAGATGAAAACAATATAAATTAATTAAAAATAAATAAATTATTATTTATTTTAATATATAGAAATTTATCATTTTTATCTAATTCGGTCTACTTAGCCATTTGAATGGTGACTCAATTGGATTGTCAAACACTATTATAAATATATATTTTTTATATTCATACATCAAATTTTAGAATTCAAATATTACAAAAAAAAAATTTATGAACCCCATTACATTGTGAATTAATTAAGGATTAATTTTGATTTTTTTTATGTAAAATATTAATTACGCTAATTTTCTCCTAACAATCGTCTCATTATATTATTAGGCTCTTTCATTTAATTTTTCTCTATTTTCTATCAGTCAATGTTAAATTAGCCAAAAATACCCTTTTAAAGACATAAATGCACTTTTATGCTCTTAAAGACAGAAATACCCATTTATGTTTTAAACTTTTTTTTTTGTCTTCTAATTTCACTTAATGGAGATGAAATATTAACATCATCAATCATAATCATCAAATAATCATAACTTCATCTTCTTCCTTTCCTTAGACCTGTTTCAAGTTTTCAACTTTAAACCTCATATTTCTATTTCTGTCTCTGTCTTACCCATCTATGCTTTTATCTCTCAGAAAACGAGTTAATTACAATTAGGTTTTATTCTTTTTTTATTAAAAATAACAAATTGATTTTTGTTTGATGCACTCAAAAGTGAAAACCCAGTTTTTGGTTTTGAAAATCTACCCATATATGATTCTGATGTATGAGTTGTGTCCAAAAAGAAGATTACAGAGATCGAAGATTAGAGGAGGAGATTGGTGAAGAGCTTCATCTCACAATGACAGTGAACTAGCTAGAATGAATCGTTTATTTGAGGGGCAATTTAGAGATGATGAGTTATTTGTAATATTTTTTGTTGAATCACTTTAACCACAAAAGATTGAATTAAACTAATATGGTAAAATTCTCTATTTGTGTATATATTGATATTTTTTTTTGTAATCCTCCAATGTGAAATATTTTTTATATCTCATAGTTACCACTTGACAATTCAAATATATTTTATACTCTGGTAGTTTAATGGGTTACTAGCTCACTGGTAATTTGGTATTCAATATGGTAGTTTAATAGGTTACCAGCTTACAAGTAATTGGTATTTAATCTGATAATTTGATGGGTTACCAGCCCACAAGAAATTGATTATTCAATCTGGTAGTTTGATGGATTACCAGCCCACAAGTAATTGGGTATTCAATCTGTTAGTTTGATAGGTTACCATCCTATAGGCAATTTAGTATTTTAATCAAACTAAGATACGAATTCGTTCTAATACCATGTTAAATTTTTAATAATGGACCCAATAGATAAATGGGAGGAGGTCAAACTCACAAGAAATAATATTGGCTTTAGGATGGACTAAGGACTAATTATAGCTAAAAGCTAATACTAGTCATTAGATAATTATTCCTTAAACCTATATATACTTTTTATCATTTGACTATCTTTTCAATGTGGAACATTTTAATCTCTCAACATTCCCCTCTTAAGTGATAACTTGTCTGGTCTCATTGTCACTTGATAATTACAAGTTGATTTACTGGTACTGGGTAATTTGGATATTGGTAATTACTGTTAATTGGGATTTAATGGGTCCCAATCCAACTGATAATTAGTAGTTTAATAATTCGATAATTAATGGGTTATCGGCCCAACAAAACAACTTTTAGCTATGATTATACCGTAGCTCATCTTAAAGTTAATGTTATTTTTTATGGGTTTGACTTCCTCCCATTTATCCCTTGGACCCATTATAAAAAATTTAACATGATATCATAACAGGTTTGACTCGATTTATTAATTTTTCGATCTGAATGTCCTTTTCTAACGGGTCCGTTATTGCCTCTGTGTTTTAAATCTTAGTTTAAGTGACAATTGGATGTTCATTCCCAATTGTCACTTAATGAGAGAGTATTAAGATAATCTCACATTAATTGGGAATAAAAAAAATATAAGTGCTTCATATATAGTGAGAATTTATTACCTAATTAGTGCTTGATATATGGTGATAGTCTATTACCTAATTAGATAATTTTAGTTTTTTAATAATGATAATACATAATATTTCAATTTGTATTGTGTATATATTTATATTCTTAATACTCTCCATTCATATAAAAATTAAAAATTTAACAAGTCGTTGATAAACGGCTGAACTTCAACGAACTGTGAGTTTCGTGCAGCAACTTACCTGGGTCACTGAGTTGGGTAAGGAATAGACGCAACCAATTACTTGGCCGGTCAATTGCAATTCCGACAGTTGAGTTCCCGACCAAATCAATGTCTTTCACTACAGTAACCTCTTGTAAAATAGTATTCGGAGAGTAATCATTGAGCACATGAATTTTGCCAACGCCGCCTTCGAATAAGGAGACTATGAATTGAAGATAATGATAGACATAGGTGGTAGATTTGGCCAACTCGAGAGAGAAGATTAAGGCAATTGGTATGGCTGAAAAGAGGAAGAGGAAGAGAAGGGATTTTATGAAATAGAGTGTGAAAGCCATTGTTAAGTTTAGAGAGAGACTTGGGAGTGGGTGAAGAAAGGGAAGTGAGGTGTGGGTATTTGTTGTTGGTTGATTTTGATTAAAGGTGCTAATTTTTAAATTTTAAAATTAAGAAAAATCTTAACTATTGGACTTAATTAACATAAAAATAATAATTTGGAGATTTAATTGACCCAAAATTAGAAAAGTGAGTGTAATTGAGAAAAAAAAGAGTAAAATTGCACTTTATCATTAATAGACGAAAATTACACTTTTTAAATCATAGGAACATTTCAATTTTTTTTTTGCTTTTTACTAATGAAAAAATAAATGGAAATTGGATGAAAGAATACAGTCATATATTATGTCAATTGTCAAGAAAAAATTATTATATTTTTAAAAAAATTAGAGAAAATAAGGAAAAAATTATAATTAATTTATTATTAATTAATAATTATTTTATAAGATAAATATAATAATTACTTCCTCTGTTTCATTTATAAATACATAATTATTTTTGCACAATGATTAAGGTGTAATAATTTTTTTTAACTCATTTTTTTTTCTTTTTTTTTTCTAATCTGTACTTAACACATTAATTATTGTTAATTCCATTTTATTGTTTTAATTATTCATGAAAATTGTAATGAAAAAATTTATTGGATGGTATTTAAGAATATAAAGGGATAAATAAAAATTAAAAATAAATATATTAATTTATTTTTAATAATATAATTTAATTTAATACAGTATAAAAAATTATTTGTTATTATATAAAAATTATCATATAATTAATATATTTTATAAATTAAAAAAGGATAAAATAAATTTTATATTTTAAGCAAAATCTATTTCAAGTAAATTTACTTATTTAAGTGTAATGTTTAAAATAAAAATTTTGTCAACATAAATAATACGGAGAGAATAAATATTTAAATTATAAAATATATATTATAATTAACACCTAAATATATATATGATATATAATTAATTACTTTATTGACCAAAAAATTTCTCAATATTACCCCCCTTATATTCTCTTCTTTGAAGCGAGAAGCTCCTCCCTCTCTCTTTCCCTCTCACTCTCTCTCAAAAGAACCAAATTCGACTCTCTTATCAGAACCGCAATGGATACAGATGTGACCATGGTCCCAGCCGGCGAGGCCAGCTCCAGTGCCGCTGGACCCTCATCATCCACCAAGAAACCCAAGCGATTTGAAATCAAGAAGTGGAATGCTGTCGCTCTTTGGGCTTGGGGTATGTTTCTACACCTCTAAAACCCTAATTCTAAATTCGTTAAATTCAAATTTATTATCTGGTTTTCATGTATGAATTAATTCCTTTGTGGTGTTTGATGATTTGCAGATATTGTTGTGGATAACTGTGCAATTTGTAGGAACCATATTATGGATCTATGTGAGTCAAACCTTCTCTTTCGATTTACTTTCTCTGGTTTTTTATAATAATATAAGTATGTAATTGATTTTGGTGATTTGATTGTGGTATTTATTTGGTGTGGCTAGGCATTGAGTGCCAAGCGAATCAAGCGAGTGCTACAAGCGAGGAGTGCACTGTTGCCTGGGGTATGGCACCACTTCTTTAAAACCCTAACCCTAGCTCTTTGAATTTGGGGTTTCTTTTTATGTTGCTTGTGAATTTCCTGTTTGAACTTGGACTTGTGATTTTATATTGGATTTTGAATTCCTTCTTGTTGCTTAATGTTATAGTCAATTTTGATCACTGGGTGATATTTGGCAATCTTTTGGATATTAAGCATGCTTTCATTATCTTGTGTAACTTCTTGTTCTTTTTTAAATGGGGCAATGTAGTTGAGTGAGAATTTCTTGAGGACTTAGTTAACGCCTTGATGTTGGACACAATTAATCCAATTAGTGCTTTGTATATTAGTGTATAATAACAAATGAAGAATAAGTTCATTGCTTGATTAGATTTGAAAATTTTCTTTCATGAGTAGAGGTATTTACTTGAAAGTGGCCAAGATGGATTTTGGAGGATAGTTTTGAATTTTTATCAACCTGATGGGATCACCATTTCGGTTTCCTTAGAAGATAATATTAGAATTTGGACCTTGAATTTCTGCTCCGCACATGAAAGTTTCTCATGGATCAGAGGACCAATGAATTGATAAATGTCCCCTTATATAAATTTTATCTATGCCCAAGAATTATTGGAATCGTGGAGATTAGAGTGTAGCTAATTCTAGTTGTCAAACATGAGGTAGAGATGGTAGTTCTGAAGTAGTTTTAGCTTGCTGCGGTTGAGATTCTTATTGTTGTTAGTTACTGGCTGTTTTTTTTTTTCCTGTCTGTTTTGATTTTTTAAGTTTTTGATTTTTAGTTAGTACTCATGGTTTTTTATTTTTTATTTTTTACTCTTGTCATCATAGGTTTATAATCAATGCTTTGGAAGCTTGTATGGTATGGTGTGCCTCTTATTTTATTCTCAATGTCACATCTAACTTTTGTCAGTGAATTGGGATTCAATGTCACTTAATATCTAGATTGTGATTCAATATTGGATTTAGTCTTGATCATTTATTATTTGTATAATGCTGATAAACTAGTTTATTTCATCTTATATGATTATTTTTTGTTTAGACTTTTCCAATCTTCTTACATGATTGAAGAAACTTGGTTTCTGCTTGCACAGGTGTCTGCAACCATGCATTCCACTTCCACTGTATTAGCCGATGGCTCAAAACCCGCCAAGTTTGCCCTCTCGGTATGCTTTCACAAATTCCATTTTCTTGGTTTAGGCTATTATTTGACAATTCCTCTTCTCTTATGCGGATTTCTCATTCTTGCAGATAATAGCGAGTGGGAATTCCAAAAGTATGGCCACTAGAATCTATGGCAGCAAATGGAGCAGCTGGGTCAAGTTTTGAAGTTGTTTAAATCAACTCTTCGAAGAAATAAAATGTCTAGACTGACTCTTGACTTTTACTTTGGAAATACTGGTGTCGTGTGTGTGTTTGTTTTTTTTTTCTTTTTCTTTCGTGTGATTTAGGTCGAAGAAAGTGATAAATTGCTCGTAATATGTTGTTTTTAGCAAGAAGTTTATTAATTTGTCAATTTCAATTATGTTTGAAAAGAATTTTCAATTCAATTTCTTCATCCATTGCATTTATAGTGATAGTACATCTATTTTCGAATAATATTCAGAATTAAATTCTATCTCCATGTTAAATTAAATTCATCTTATTAATCTTAAAATTGAAAATAAATTTATTTCAGACAATAATTTGTAATTATTATTTTTTCAATAAAATTATTAAAAATAATAATTCAACCAACATTTGCGCCATGTGCGAGGCCATAACTAGTATGTATTAACAATTGAAAACATTCATTAATATACTTGGTAAACAATAAGTTATTTCCTCGAGAAATAGGCTTGGAGTCGCGCAGAAAATTTGATTCTCAACCAACTGGAATATTCTCCGCTATAACTAACCCGAAGTCACCGAAGTCTCCGCACACTGGTACCCGCACCCACAGTAAAGTAATCAAAGAAATTAACAAGCCTGAGATTACACTGGTTCAAGCTGCACCCATCACCAGTCATCTTCTACTAGCCTCTTCCATCATTATAAAGACCTGGTATTTTACTAATTTAGTAACTAAATAAGCAAAAACAGCTTTACTATACTAGCAAGAAATGGCTGGAAGCGGAGTTTTTATAGATACCGTCGATGGCTAGAGCAAAATTTTCTTTTTCCAACATAAGGCATGCAACTAGAGGTGATATACTTGCTCCGACCCTCATGGAGGGATGAATTGGAACAGCAGCAACCAAAGCATGGACAAGAAGTTCCGGAAAATTTGAAACAACTTTGACAAGCTATTTTCCACAAGCAGCTGCATATGTGCAGTTCGGAGGTACACGGTAGACAGCAAACACAGCAGTTTGACATTTGTAAATGAGGTAAACAACCTCTCAAGCAGCAAATCCATGGAATGCTGAAAACAAAATGCTTACCTAGTTAGCATCAGTACATCATATCAAACTTTTGTTGAACATTCCATTTCTTCAAGCCAACGAAACAGCACAACGTTTAAAGGGTCAAGGTTTTCACCGAAAGGTCAGCTTTCGTTCTCTACAGAAGGGTGGCAAAGTAATTGAAAATTTAAACAAATAGAAGAAATTTTATGTAAGGATCAGCAACAACAATAGGTTTTCATAATTGTTCGAGAACTTATTTACAAGTGAATTGATTCTGTCAAGGATGATATATGCATCTTTTTCACAATCTGAATATTTAGTTTAGGTTCAAATTAAAAAAAAAAAATGTGACATGCTGAACTAGTACAGTGGTGGTCAATATCATTGATATCAGTTCTTTAGCTATTCTAAATTTTGGTTCTTTAGCCAAACGCTTAACTGTGACCAATTCTCAAAAAAATATGCTAACAATGAGCCCAAATATAATAGTGGAACTTTCATGATTTTTACCCAAACAGTCACAGGTTTTTGAATCTACTATATAAATAGAACAAAGCATAATTGAAAAAATAGCTATTCTTCATCTTCTTGGACGGAAAAAATTAAGTCCTATTAACTTCTACCATACTAGTCACAGATAAGAAAGTGAATAAGCTCGTTTTGCCTCAAGCATAGATGTAAATGAAACTACCACTCAGTAATAGGCTAGGTCACAGATATATTTAGGAGAATCCAACAGAGAAGGGACCCAAAAAAAAAGTCAAAGTACCAGAGCCTCTTCCGTCGGAGACGAGATTTATGTGCCTCCACATTTCTGCTTCAAAGAAAATGATCATGCAATTTTAGTGAACTAAACTTAGCATAAGAAATCATATTTTAAAAAATAATAATAAGTTGATGAACAAAGGATACATTGCCACAAGAAGATCCTGTTTAGCGCCAATGAAGTCATTAAGCCTGTCAGTTAAATGTTAGGGGTCAGAATGGAACATACAAATGCATGAATTAAAAGAGCACGAAAATAAGAATATTATAATGGTTCAGCCAACTAAGAGCCATGGAAAGCGACAAGGAAGCCATACTCTCTGCAGCATCTGGAAACAGGTTGAAGGCCTTCGATAGATTTTAACTCTTCCTGCTCGCAATAAAATCTTTTGTTAGTAAATTGTCTATATCAATCTTCTGTGGGGAAATTGATTGTTATATTTTCCTTCAAGATTAGGATCCTAAAAAAAGGAAAGGGAGCAATAATAGGTACAGTAGCTAGTTTGATATCATTGTTTCTGCATCCTTAATACCCAACTTAATAAATACTTAATAATATAGAAATGCAGCCATTTTAATAAATGCAATTATGATGAACAAAGATCTAAAGAACGTGCCATCAAACTCAACAAATATTGCATAGCATAACAGATGATGCTAGGTAATCAGGTTTTACTGTCTGCTCTTTCATATCTAAAAGCAAACAAGATTTATACTGGATTCATGGTGCTTAGATTACACAATAATGAAAAAGTGACCAAATTTAGAAATGCAATCTCCAAAATTCAATGGTTAAACACCTTTAGTAAGTAGAGATTACGTACATTACCAAAACATGTGATTTCATTGTATTTGCATATAATTGATTGCAAAATTGAAAAAAGTGGAATCAAGCAGAACTTGAATCACAGTATCAATATGGGAACATATACACGAGCCAAGGATCATACAATTCCACATATGATGGTACCAAGGAGTCAATATGACTGACGGAGATAGCCAAGTGACAATTACCATGTCAGGCTTGTTTTTAGAAGACTCGACAGAAAAGGGTCAATTTGAATCACTAAAATTTGGGCAAAAAGACCTTAATGGATCCAAGTCCAAACCAAAATAATTGAATATCTGATGAGCTGAGTTTCTTAATTGTTCCAAGCTATTTAACTGAACATCCCTGTTCATCCTAAAAATCAAATAAACACCATCAACTAGAACTTCTCTGTTTCTCCAATGAGCAACATTCAGCCACACCAAGCACAGAGCAATTGAATCTTTTAATTATTGAGCTAAAATTACACTGGGCACACACTTATGGCAAACTGAACTGGGTTGGGCATAAAATTAAAGAATGGGAGTTATAATTGTCACTAATCATATCAATATGTAGCAAAACTCTGTAAGAATTCTAATTTTCTTTAGAACAAAGCTTTTTCCATATAAGACACTATAACTAGTTGAAAAATGAAACCATCGCTATCAAATAACTCTAAAAGGAAAATCATTGAAAGTGAAGTAACAAACCCGTAGCAAGCCAATCTCTCTTTCCAAGATTTGCACCTTAACCAACTGCCTTCTTTTCCCAAACAAATCCAAACCTCCAGGCGACGACTTTGGGAAAACTGGCGGCTGCGGCGTTAAAAAAGAAGAAGACCCACATGACGACGATGAAGAGCAAGAATTGGACCAACCATCCATAATAATTTAATCAACAACAACAAGAAGAAAAAAGAAAAGACGAAGAGAAAACCATTGAAATTGAAGACGACAGAGTTGTTGTTAATGTAGTTTGATACGTGAAAGACATTGCACTAAATAGAGAGAAAGAGAGGAGTGAGTGTTATTAGGTTCTCTGCAAAAAAAACTTGGAACGTGGGCTGACCTCTGTAACGAAAGTGCGATGCTGCCATTGTTGCAGATCACACGTGATTGTCAATTGTTTTGAAAAATATTAGTCTATTGATTTAATAACTTCTAATTAATATTTTTAGTAAAATTGATTTTTCCATAATAAAGTTTATTTATAGTATATATATTTATTTGATTATTTCATTTAGACGGAGAAGTTAAACCCATCAAAATCATTAAATCAAATTGAAATTGATGAATTCATGATTATTTAGTTTGATTTTGATTAAAAAATATACCAAATTATTTGGTTAATTTAATTTGTGATTTGAATATTTTTTTATCGATTTTAAATTAAAATTACATAAATATATTACTTTTAAATATTATTACAATTAAATAAATTTAATTTAATTTTATATACAAACACATTTTTTTAATTTAATATTAATTTAAAATTTTAAAAAATAATCATTTATAAAAATTAACTAAAAATAAATAAAAATCTAATTTTTGAAAAAAATCTAAATTTTAGAAATGTTAATTAATGAAATAAATAAATTTTGTATTATATATTAAATTATTTTAAAAAAATTTTATTGTCAATATTTTATTGATTTTTTTTTTAAATTATAATAAAATAACGACAATATATAAAAAAAATTAATTTAAAACCTACAAACCAAAACTAATCAAATCAAATTAAATTAAACTCAAAGTGATAATTTAATTATAATAATAATTTGATTTGATTTGAAAATTTTTCAAACAAAAAAATTAATCTGATGTAATAATAATTTTTTAAATTAATTAAACCGAACTAATGTCCATAATTTCATTATTTAGGTGGTGTATTCAATTTAAATTTTTAAAAAATTTTATGAATTTAAAAATTCAAGGTATATTCAATTTAGATGTTTAAAGATTTTATAAGCTAATATGATATTCAATCAAAATTTTTAAATACTTTAAAAATATTTGTGAAAGTTAAGAGATATTTAATCATGATTTTTGTATTGTTTTTAAAAGTTTATCTATATTAAAAAAGTTATTAATTTTTTTAAAAAATATTAGATGATTAGTACTAATAAATTTTTTCCAAAATTCTCTTTTATTTTTTTTCAATATTTTGGATGGCTTTTATTTTTTATATACTAATAAAAGAAATAATCAAACCAAACCAAAATAAAAAATTATTGGAAATAATAAATTAATTTTTTAAAATTGTTTGAAAATATATATAGATTCTATATTCAAACTTACATTGTATATTTTTGAAAAAATATTATTATTTAAAGTAACAATTTATTATTAATATAAATTTAAATTAAAAATTTTAATTTTCTACAAATATCAAATTAATTATTATAAATTAATCAAAATTTATAAAAACTTATTTATATCTATAAAATAAAAATATGTAAACATATTTATAAAATCATAAATTCTATAAAATTTATTAAAAATTCATTTACTTAAAAAATTTTAAAAAATCATTAATTTTTTTAATTCCATTCATTAGTTTGTAATTATAATTACACAAGGTAGGATTGTGAACAAGATATGGAAAAGGGACAAGAAGGTAAAAATACCCATAACTGCATTACCATCGATTTCTCCTTGAAGATAGCGAAAGGCAGAAACCATACGAGCGATATTTGTAAGTTAGCTGGATGACGTGCCAGTCGCGGGGATGAGCAATGAGCATTTTAGCAGTTATTTTTAAACAACGGGCCAAACTGATTAAGTAAAAAAAAAAAGCGACGAATGATCAGTTCACATCCTAATCCAATCCAAACAGTTGGCTTATTACTTCACGTCTCTCTGTCTCTCTGTCTCTTGGCTTCACTCTCTTCTAATTTAAACCACCAAAATTCAGAGCAAATAATGTTATTATTTATCTTTAATTAGTACTCTATATAAGTAGGTTGATCTTCTTGTATTTTGGATTTTGATTCATCAGCTTAGACAAACAATTGATCTGTTTGGTTGCTTAGAAAACATAGCCAAAGTATATTTTGTGCGTGTTTTAGTTACTGAGAAATGAAAATATAGAATCAGAAGGATATTTTTTTAATACTGTTATTTATTACTTGCCGTTATCCTTTTCATTTTTGTCTTACTTTTCTAATCCGATGTTTGATTTCTTAGAAAATAGTGGAAAAAGAGAGCCAAATGAATTTATTGTTCTCAGAACACTGATTTTTGAATTGTTTTGTACATTTGTTTGCAGAGATGGGTTTTGCAAGGAAAGAATATGAATTCTTGAACGAGATCGGGTTGAGCTCGCGCAATTTGGGTTGTTATGTGAATGGTACGTGGAAAGCACATGGTCCAGTGGTCACCACTTTGAATCCTGCAAATAACCAGGTTGGTATTCTTGTACTATTTTGCATATAAAATGATATTCATTTATATTTTCGTTGTCTCCCTTGTTTCCATGGTTATGAGGAGACTTCTTTGGGTTGGTATGATTTGCAGGCTAGTTTTGGTTAGTTTCTATTATTGGCCTATTAGATTTAATATAATGTGTTTCAGTTTTTTTCGCCACCAGTATAAAATTAATGTGCATTTTGTCATAAACTTCAGCTAGTGTCTTTATACTGCAAGAGATAGTTGTCATTTGCTTGGCTACTTATCTTCAAAGTGAACATTTTTTTTTATTTATTTATCTTCCACTTTCTTTAATCGCATTTAATATTATACAATGTTATCACAGAGTTGTACTAGTTTTCTAGCATTGCTCCAGTCTCATGAAATTGTTTTTTGGAAATAGAACTTTTGTTCTTATATACCTTTGTGTGTGGCTGCAATGTGAGTTCTTTTTTATTTTACAGTGCAAAGTTAGATGCATGCATGGTGAGGCCATTTGCATCACATCTTTAAGTTAATGAGTTTTTCTCGGTGTTGACTCAGGCAATAGCTGAAGTTGTGGAGGGTTCTATTGAAGATTATGAGGAAGGAATGCAAGCTTGCAGTGAAGCAGCTAAGATATGGATGCAGGTGAGATAGAGTATGCTTTCATATCTTTGATGCCTATTCTGCTTGAGATCTAATACTAACTACTAATGCCTCCCAATTTCCTTATCTAACTTTGTAGTTTCCAGCACCAAAGAGAGGTGAGATTGTCAGACAGATTGGTGATGCATTGCGGGTGAAGCTTCAGCAACTTGGTCGTCTTGTCTCACTTGAGATGGGGAAAATACTTCCTGAAGGCATAGGGGAAGTTCAGGTACGCCATCGTACTTCAAAATTTTATGCTTTTGAATTTGTGCAGAGAATGGTCATGTCATTTGAAGAACACCCTTAAAATATTTGCTACCTGTGTTGTTATACGATAGGTTGCCATACTAGTACTTCATGTAATGTAGAATACTGTATTACAATATTAAAACTAATGTGTTTGTTATATGCTTATATAACTCCACAAGCACAATTGCAGGAAATCATTGACATGTGTGATTTTGCTGTTGGATTAAGCCGGCAACTGAATGGATCAATGATACCTTCAGAACGTGAGATTAACATTAGTCTTACTTTTTCTGTACATTTTTCATAGTTTTCATTTGTCTTGTCAAAATATTGTTCTCTCTCTCTCTCTCTCTCTCTCTCTCTCTCTCTCTCTCTCTCTCTCTCTCTCTCTCTCTCTCTCTCTCTCTCTCTCCTTTCCCTAATATGCATCTCAAATTTGTGCATAATTTTTGTACATGTTGGAATTTGGTTATCATCTCAGCAAATATTTCTTTCTGGTTTTAAAGCTTGATGTTCAATAATGCATTTTCCCCCTTTTCCTTCAGTTTTATAGCATAATTGTGTTTGTTCTTTTAACAGGTCCAAATCATGTGATGTTAGAGGTAAACCCTGCTTTTCTGTGCATTGCTATAACTTTATGAGCTTTTTATTATTTTAAACACTTTTCCATGCTTGTTTTGTGTGCAGACCTGGAATCCTCTGGGAATAGTTGGTGTCATCACAGCTTTCAACTTTCCATGTGCTGTTCTAGGTGAGTGTTTAACCTTGGTATATCAGTTATGGTCTTTGTGAGCTTCCTTTTATCTGACTACTGCTTTTGCATTTGATTTAGATCTTCTCTCTCTATATCTCTCCCTATTTCCACAAAATTTCTAATTTACTATTTTGTGAATGTTCATTTGCACATCGTGGCTCAGAATCATTCTTGCAGCAATAGGTTTTGGCGTCAGCCAGGCAAAAGTGAAGTAAATGCTACTTGAAATCATCAATCTTGCATTAAATATTTTAATCTATCGTGTGCTAGTATTTTGTGTGTGTGTATTTGCAAATTGAAGGAAATTTTTTTAATATTCATGTTATTTTAGTTGTCCATGAAGCTTCTTCCTTGCTAATATTTAAAGTATCTGTGATTTTAGGATACAAAAAATAATAATAATAATAATAATAATAATTTATTTGGCTTCTTCTCCCCCTTTCT
Source organism: Aleurites moluccanus (assembly GCA_948193065.1). NCBI lineage: Eukaryota > Viridiplantae > Streptophyta > Magnoliopsida > Malpighiales > Euphorbiaceae > Aleurites > Aleurites moluccanus. Next base: position 15,068 of record CANXYC010135634.1, read on the forward strand.
GAATTTTTGATATTTTAAATTTTTTATGTCATTGGTGGCCCAACAAAAATGTTAATATATCAATTTGGTTGCATTTGGACAAGCTTATTTTGATTATCAAGGAAAATTTTTGTTGTTTCCCAATTTTACAAGTGCAGAAACATATAATTTATACTCCCCCCCTCCCCCTGCAAAAAAAAAATGCATGCATGTGCATATCTCATGTCAATATTCTTTATGTGATATTCATGTCAGTATTCTGTCTCTGTGAGGCTTCTGTCCCAAGAGACTCTGTGTTCTCTTTACAAATATTCGATGGGATTTTTCATATCCAATAAAAACTTTGAGAGTTTTTTTTTTATTCAAAAAGAATTTTGTGAGGCTTCTTCTACTTCTTGATTGAATGTTGTATATTAAAATCCATGAGATTGTGTGATGCTACTTGGAATTCAGGCATGATGGTATTAGTACTTTATCCTTTCTGACATCGAAACAATTTCACCAAATATTTTGTGTTGAAGTTCAAATTAATTCTCTTGCAGTTTTTCCATGAATTTATGTGTGATGTTGTTTTGTAGGATGGAATGCATGCATTGCATTGGTCTGTGGCAATTGTGTTGTTTGGTAAGTTGTAATTAATCTGGAATGGAACTAAATTTCATTATAAGTGATGTGCACATTTGTGATAAGTCTAAAGTTTTAGATAAATATTATTTGTCATTTTTGAATGACACATTCATTTACACATTAAATGTTACCAAACAATATGCAGTTCATTAACTCTGAACTAGTAAAAATAAAATGTCAACATTCTGATTTTCTTGTTCTAAATATTTAGGTATTATATTCTTAAATATTATTATAGGAAAGGTGCTCCAACAACTCCTTTGGTCACCATAGCAATGACAAAGCTGGTAGCTGATGTGTTAGAGAGGAACAACTTACCTCCTGCGATTTTCACATCCTTTTGTGGCGGTGCTGATATTGGTCAAGCAATAGGAGAAGATACACGCATCCCTCTGGTTTCATTCACTGGGAGTTCTAAGGTATTAATCTTTGGCCTGCATAGAAATTACCTTACTATTTATCTTCTGTGAGAGAAACTCATTTTTGTGCATTTTATTTATGCAACTCATCTTAATAGTAAGTACTTCCTTTCTTGATATTTTAAGGCACTGAAAGCATATTTTTTTATTCCGTGAGATTGTGGTATAAATATCCCATAAATAATGCATGTGGTCAGCAATACATTTGAGATTTGTATTCTTTCTGGTATTATCAACCAGTTGACTGACTTTATGGTTACTATATATAATGAGTTGTTGCACTTGAATTTGTGAAATATTACTTAAGAATTGTTTTTTCTCCATTCTCTTAAAATATGCTTCTTCTGAACTAGTGGTTGTTTACTGTTTGAAATTTCATCTGGTTCACCCTAGATGTATAATTTTTGAATACTTGCGTAATATATATGTGCATTAACTCCACAAATGTAACAAGATAAAAGTTCTCAGTAGAAGGGTAGGATGATTTTGATTATTTATCTTATGACACATTTTCTTAAAGAAATTATGCGTTTTCTACAGGTTGGCCTGATGGTGCAACAAACAGTGAATCGAAGATATGGTAAATGCTTGCTTGAATTAAGTGGAAACAATGCTATAATAGTAATGGATGATGCTGACATCCAGCTAGCTGTTCGTTCCATTCTGTTTGCTGCTGTTGGAACAGCTGGTCAACGATGCACAACATGCCGTAGGCTGGTATTAATACAAGCAAATTTTTTCTGAATTTGTATGCTAATAGCTGCCAGCGTTTGTACATACTGAACTTTTGTTTGCTCATGGTAAAGCTTCTTCATGAGAGTATATATCAGATAGTGCTTGATCAGCTACTTAATGTGTACAATCAAGTTAAAATAGGGGATCCGTTGGAGATAGGTACATTGCTTGGGCCATTGCATACTTCTGAATCAAAGAAGAATTTTGAAAAGGGGATGGAGATCATCAAGTCCCAGGTATACTCTAGTTTTCTTCCTCTTGGATTGTATGGAACCCACATTTCAAATATTTCAGACATAATTTTTCCTCTCCTTTTGATGATATAAGCTTTCTATGCCATTAAAGTTCGTGAGATTTCAGAGATTTAAATGGTTAGATTTTCCTGGAGTCACTGCAAAATGCTGACCAACTGATGTATAATTTCCGTAAAGATCTCATGAATCATGATATTAAATTAGAGAACCGAACCAATAGTCAGTGGCATAAACAAAGAAGAATTTATGAATGAGAAATACATGCAAAAAGCTGACCAATTGATTTATAATTTCTGTAAAAGATCTCATGATATTAAATCAGAGGACTGGAGCAAGAGTCAGTGGCATAAACAAAGAAGAATTTATGAATGAGAAATACGAGTTCCCTATCCCCCTTCTCTTTGTTTTGTGTCAGATGAGATGATGACTATTACTGGGAACCTTGTCACTTTCTTTTCCTTCCTGCCATTCCCTTGAGAGGTCTCTTAATTTGTTGTTTTCCTGTAGTTATTATATAGTCATCAATCTTTTAGTAGTACTTTGAAAATCTTGTATTAGTAGTAACCTTTATTGGTTGTTGATCTTGTTACTTTTGATGGGATTGGGCTGTGTCCCGACATTGTTTAGTAAGATTTAATCTAATGTTTTATACTTTTACAGGGAGGGAAGATTCTAACAGGTGGTTCAATTATAGAATCTGAAGGGAATTTTGTGCAGCCCACAATAGTTGAGATTTCTCCCAAAACAGATGTTGTCAAGGAAGAGTTATTTGCTCCTGTGCTTTACGTTATGAAATTTCAGGTAACTTCTAATTAAGTTCTTTTCTTTAGTGAATTCTTAGGTAAATATGTATGAGATTTTTCCTTCTATGGGTATTTTAAAATAAAATTTGCCTCTTACAATTATATTGATATAGAGACCATAATATAATTGTTCTTAAATATTTGCTGTCACTTTGCTGGGTTTTTGTTTGAACTGATTTCTGAACATCGAGAAATTTGTACAGACTCTACAAGAAGCCATTGCAATAAACAATTCAGTGCCTCAAGGATTAAGTAGCTCTATCTTCACTCGCAAACCTGAGGCTATCTTTAAGTGGATTGGGTAATTATTTTCATCGAATGATCAAATATCACATTCGAATCCTTGAATTTAGAATTTTACAAGTCAGCTTTTTTCTCTTGAATCTTAATTTTGTTTCTTACTTAGTTGAACATATTGCAGGCCACAAGGAAGTGACTGCGGCATTGTGAATGTAAACATACCAACAAATGGTGCTGAAATAGGTGGTGCATTTGGTGGCGAAAAGGCTACAGGTGGTGGCCGTGAAGCAGGAAGCGATTCTTGGAAGCAGTACATGCGACGCTCCACTTGGTAAATTAAATTCTCTAATTTGCTCTCATTGCTGTAACATGCTGACCTTGGCTTAGTCAGATTGCTTTTGTATCCTCCACAAAAAAAAAAAAAAAGTTTGATAAGATTACGAGAATTGAATTGCATACTTTTTCTCATCTTGAATAGAACTTCCACTAACAAAATTTCTCACTGATCTTGGTTAACCCCCTGACAGTACAATCAATTATGGAAATGAATTACCTCTAGCACAAGGCATCAATTTCGGCTAGTATATACATATTAAGGTAAAGTATATTGACTTCTATAGTGCATCTAAAATTTCCTGAGATTTCTTAATCTATTTTCTCCTTTATCTGTGCCATTTAAGAGTTTAATTCTATGTTCTCAATTCTTTTTTTGCAGAAGCATGATCAGCAGCTTCTTGTGACAGAATGTTGGTGGCAGAGCTTTGACCTCGGAGCGTTGTGCTCTAAACTTGATGCTCTTAGATAAAATAATCCCCAAAGTTAAATGAAAATGTATATTCCTGTCGCTATCTGCTGTTGTAATGGAAACTGCAAAAACAGATATGATTATTCAAAAGAAATGCATGTCTTAATGGCTGTTGTGTTTTTTTTACTTTAATAATTCTTGTTTTGTTCAAAATTTACTAATCATATAGTTCATCGTATTTTCATAGAATAAAACTCTCTTAAGGTACAGGTGAGCACTTTGTTATACCAGTTCAATTAAATTTAGTTACTTCAATATATTTGGCTGTGGGCCGTATATATATATATATAAAAAAAAAAAAGATTATTCTTGCATGTATCTCATAGTCTTTTCGTTTGCAGGTAGAGGTCCGCTGCGGTACGTACCCTTTCTTTCTGAAATCTGTAGGGCATATGAGGTTGGTTCAGCTGATTCCTAATACTTACTGAATTGAACTTACGCAAATAGTTGTTTTGTAGATACTGCTTCTTTGTAGTTGCTCGTTGATTTGGTTTTTTAAGCTATGTTTAGGTGCAAATAATTAGTATATTATGTTACTATGAATTGAAATATGCATTTTGCAAATTCACCTATTTTTATCCGTACATGTCCAATGAAAACTTGTTGGAATTTTGGGGATGTACACTTTCAAACACAACAAGACACAACAAACAAAGAGAACAAAGCTGAGAAAAACGAACACTTATTGTTTGACCGTCTGAATCTTTTATTATCTTGTGTGTCCTATTTTCTAGGGCGGTGTTAATTTGGTTTAGGATTTAAATGATTATTATTAAATTAAATTAATATTTTTGATTTGAAATTTTTTTAAATCAAATCACTATTATAGTCAAACTGTCAGTTTAATTTCAGTTTGGTTTGATTTAAATATTTTCGATTTATTGATTTCAAATCAAAGATTTTGTTTATAAATCATCATTATTTTATTATAAAATTAAGAAAAAACACTAATAAAATATCGGTAATAATTTTTTTTTAAAAATAATTTAATTTTTATAATTTAAAATTTGTTTATTTTATTAATTAGCACGCTCGAAATCTATATATTTTTTTAAGAATTAGATTTTTTTATAGTTATTTTCAGTTAATATTTATGGGTGATATTTTTTAAAATTTTAAATTAATATTATATTAAAAAAATAGTTATATATAAAATAAAATAAAATATATTTAATTGTAATAATAGTAAATCTATATTCGATTTGGTTTGGTTTGAATTCGAAAAAAAATATTCAAATTATAAATTAAATTAAATATTTAATTTACTTTATTTTTAAATAAAATAAAATTAAATAAATTATTAAATTATCGATTTTGATATGGTTTGATTTAACTTCTATTCCTATTATTTTTTTTTTCTCATGTCTTGTTTACGTGTTTCGTACATGTTATATGCAATCTTATTGTTTGGTAGGCTTAGTTAGATACTTGTTTTTCCCAATTGTCACTAATTATTGCAATTAGCTGGTTTTAGTCAACTCATGCTACGTAATGACTCGGAAGAAGATAAAAAAATAAATTACATATAAAAAAGGAATGAATCATGTGGCCTTAATCCGTGTAATTTAAGTACTTAGTAATGATAAAGGCAAATACAACAAAATATTAGGTAAACTTCAACCCACAGAGAGATGTAATTGAGAGAACAATGCATGCCCTTTAATCTCTTTTAGTGTTATGTTTATTTGGAAATTAATTACTATTTTTGAAGAAAAAGACAATTCATTTTATTTCTTTTATTACATTCGCTATACAAATACAATTTCTTTGCTGATATAATATTAAAAAGAATTTATACCAATATTGTAATAAAAATTATTTTTTTATTCAAATGTTGTCTTAACAGGAAATATAGATATATGTATGACCTGACAGTAAATTCAGATTTTCTAAGATAAAAAAAAACAATTAAAGAAAAATAATTATATAGAAAAGTGTAAAATTAAAAAGAAAAAAAAATTAAATTTATATTTGAAGTTAATAATTTTTATAAAATATATATTTTTCATAGTAAATTTAAATATGATTATACTTTAAATTTTAAACCTTTTAATTTCTCGAAAAAGATTTCAATAAATTTATATAAAAATATTAAAATAGTAATAAATTAAAATATATTATTTTAAATTTTTGTATCGAAATGGATCTCGATGGCACCTAAGAATCAAAGTTTCTACGTCAAACAACTTTTGGATCTCAATAATATTGCATTTTGGTATTCTAAACTCGTATGATTTGTTATGATAACATGCAATATAACACGATATAATATTTTAATATATTAATTTAAAAAAAAAATTAAAATTCAATATGTTGAAATATATTTAAATATTAAATAATATTTTTAATACATATATTATATATTATCATTCATATTCATTCTAACAACACCTAGTTGAGATGTAGTACTAACAACACTTAAATTTATTCTATTAAAATAAAATAATTACAAATGAAATTATAACAGGTGGCTAACAAATATGACAAAAAAACAAAACAGCAAAGATTCCAACTTTTTATAAATATGGTGGCAATTTATATATGTTTCTAAAAACAGCAGACTTCACATCCTATTCATGTGTTAATAATTCAACATTTTGTCCAATACCATAGAAAATTGAACAACAGTAATCAATAATCACCATAAAAAATACATTCAGTTGCTCTAAGTATTTGTAGGTGAAAAGAATGAAACAGAAAAAAAAAACTCAGAATTAAATATATTTTAGCCACCAAGAATGCTACCCGTGACCCATGTTGCCAGATTGAAAATGGAGTCAAAGTTTTGGTAAAAATATTATAATTAAAATAATAATTTTATAAATAAGTCCATATTTTTTTAAATTTTGTTATTTAATTTTTAATTTATATAAATAATTAATTTTAAAAATTTTATTTTATAAAAAATTCTAATTATATTTAAATTATAATTTTAAATATATATATTATAATTCTTACATAAATATTTAAATTAAATATAAG
>CANXYC010135729.1:0-10181 GCA_948193065.1 Aleurites moluccanus
TTAAAAAAATAAATAATTAAATGTAGTTTATATTAAGATTTATATTAACTAATTTTATATTATATTTTAATATAATTGCGTTTAATTACTTATTCTTTTAATTATATAAATAGTGAAAATTTTAAAATTTAATTATTACAAATTGAAATTTAATTTAATAAAAATTATTTGAAGAAATTATATTATAAAATTTAAGAATAATTAAATTATTAATAAGTGAGTAAGAAAATATAATTAATTAAGTTAATAATTAATTTAGACTATATATATATATATATATATATAGTTAATTAATTAATTAAGTTTATATTTGATGAAATTATATATAGGAATAATAATTTTTATAATTTGGTAACAAAATAATAATTTTTAAAAATTTTTAGAAATTAAATTTATATTTAAATAATTTATTCTAAATTGAAAAGGAATTACTTTTTAAGTTTTAATATGTCAAAATAAAATATATTTTACAAGGATTTAATTAATTAATTATTTATAATTTTTAGACTTAAAATAAATATTTTATAAATTTTAAAATATTTAAATATATTTATAAAAATAAAAAGAAAAAGAAAAAGAATAAACAGAGTTAGAGGGCTTCACTTAAAATATCGATGTAATATTTATGATATATTTCAGAGGTATATTTGCACCTTATCCCTTATTTATTTATTTTCTTTATTAAATATAATCATTAACAATTTTCAAAAAATAATAAATAATTGCCAAAAACTATGTTATAGCAAGGTGTTAAGTACTTGGTTATATAAAAATATAAGTTAAGACATTGAAGCAAAAATAAAATAAAATTCATGCCGTTTATTACCCTTAATTAATCTATAGAAGAAAAATATTAATAATCAAAAGGTACACGTAAAGTTACATGCAGAATAATACTGTAAATTATCTACGTATGTGTGCAAGATGGCATTACGTAACTTCAAGATTGATAGATATATATAAATTATAATATAATATAATATTACCTTTTAAGGTATTTTCAGGTTGCATATATAAAATATTAAAGTTAATAAGAATATTTTAATTTTTTAAAATTTATTAATTTAAAATTATGAAATTTATTTGTAAATATCAATTATTTTTTATAAGATTTAATTTAGTTATTTTTAATTCTATAAATTTAATTATTTAGAATTTTAAATGAATTTAAATTTAAATTTAAAATAAATATAAAATTATAAATTTATAAATAAATTTTATAAAATTTTATGGAATTTATTTATATAATTTTTAATTATTAAATAATAATAATTATGTTCTACCATAAAAAAAAACTAATACGTTCTATTTAAAAAAAAAAAAGAAAAAAAATTTATAACTTTTTTTATTGGATGAAAATTTATAAGATGTGTTTATCAAAATAAATTTTTTATTTCTATTTATCTTTTTTTTTTTGTAATTAATATAATTAAATTATCTTTGATGTTTCCTTCCAAATTATATAAAAATAAAATCATAATCATATGTCAACATTTAACTAGTTTGTCACTTTAATTATGAATCTTACTTGAAATTATAATGATAACATATAATTTTTCGACCTAAAGTATTCAGAATTTCTTGACCTTTTATAATTTTACTCTTATCCTTTGAAAATAAATTATTATATCACAAATTTCTAAAATTATTTATAATTATATCCCTTAGTTAAAAATTACTACTTTGAGTTTTTTCTTTCTATGGTAGGAGACGTGATTTAAATATAAACTAAAATATAACCAACTCCGCAATACTTAACTAAATTTGATAATTAAATCCATGTAGCTCTAATACCCATTGAGAACGAGTCCCATTATAATTTACATTTAGGTATATTATTATTTAATATTTGAGATTTGACTTAATTAACAAGTTATCACGTTTTAAATTTGGAACATGACGATTTTAGGATGCTATCAATATTTATAAAATCCCTATTATCATGTCTGTTCAATCCTGAAATATCACATTATTCCATATCCATACTATATCGATCCATTTCCAATCCATTCACATATCTAACACACACACACACACACATATAACTTTCCATTATCTAGTATTACATAATTAGTTATGATACTATTATATACCATTCTAATATTATGATGGAGCAGTTTATAGTACAAAACATATAATATATAAAAGGACTGTACATGACAAAATTTGATCCCAACTGAGGAAGAAAGAAGCCTATGGAACCACTTCTAATCTACTCTGTACCTAAAAATATGTAACAACTGAAGAATGAGTATAAAGTACTCAGTGAATCATAATTATGTCAATATACAATTAGGTTAGATAGTCCAATAGGAAAGTCCCACCAATAAATATAAGAAGATCAAAAATAAAGTTACACAATAAATGAGTCAAAGAATAGGGTAAAACAACTCAATCCAGTAAATCAGTGATCAATCATCTAGTATATAGAATGAATAGCAAAATATGATAGATAAAGGGCCTGTAAACATATAATAAATTGCTACAATCGGGTAGCATATCCAATCTAATGTAAACAACATTAGGTTGATCATATATTTTGGCTAGAACATTAACCCTTTCTAGCAAGGGTCTCAATATAAATATAATACATTGTACACAATATCGATGGTATTTACCCACTATCTTATCGGAAGGTAGCTCTATCATATAGACACAAAATAAAATAATTGAAATCTAATATGGAAGCCAATGAACAATGGAATTATAGAAAATAATATGCATCAATCAAGTAACCAATAGACTTGCTGTAATTATAATGAACAAGGGAAGAAACAATAATCAATTAAACATGTGATTATAGTAAGGAAGTAATGATAGTTCAACAATGAAACAAAATAAGGCTTGAGTAATAGTAATGCCATTGTAATAAATCTATGCTGGCGAAATGGTTACTCAATTGCGTTGGTAAAATTGATACCCAACGACATTGGAGAAATTAATACTTAATGGCGCTAGTTAAATCGATACTTATTGGTGGTAAGATTATAAGTTTTATTTAGACATTTCATCAAACATATGATGGGCATACTTTCAAATGCAATTTGGTAAAGTTTATGGATAAACTCAAGAAAATCAACAATTCCAATTTCAAGTAGACAATCCAGGGCACAATATAGATAATTTAAACCACACAAATAAACAAAGGAACATAACTCAAAATTGGTTGAAAATGAAAGCAAAAATTCAAAGGAAGTCTTCAAGTAAGGTTCGACCAACATGTTGAAACAAGAAGGAAAATTTCATAATTTCAAACAAGGTTGTTTTCATGTATAAAAGTATAATTATAACTCACCTAAATACTTTACTGAACCAAAAACCCTTTAGAAGCTTCAAATTCTACAGAAGGCAAAATTATTCTTCACCATCATCTTTTATATCTTCCTTTAATTTTATATAGCAAAATTTATATGTTCTAAACTAATTTTGATATAAGGAATCATATTCTAAACTTATTTTGAATTAAACACATCTATTTGGAAAAATTAAATTTTACAAAAATCGTAAGTTGATGTAATTTATTCCTATCATCATCATCATCATCATCATATATATATATATATTTGCTAATATTTCTAATTATAATCATTATATGAGTTATATTTAATGAAAAAAAAGTAAAAGAAGTTGATTTACCTCAAGTTGATACAAAATCCTAATTTAAATCCCTTTGATGATTTTGATTCTCCTTTATGTTTTTTAGTTGAAATTTTGATAGATATTAGGTATTTAGGCTTAGAATTAAATGAAGATTTAATTTGATTTTATTTTAGAGGAAAAAGAAAATGGAGGGAAGGGAAATGGGTCTAGGTTTCGGCCTAAAGGGAAATATAAAGACAGTTTTTTATTTTATTTAATTAAATATATAATTTGAAAGATTTTTATGAAGTTTTGATATTTACAAAATAATCCCTCATCTTTTGATAATTATAAATTGGCCCCATAATTTTTTATATCTACACTTTGACCCTATTTACACTTTAAACACTAATACTTCCTAAAATTTCCATTTCATTGTCAATTAGATTTTCGTTAGTATTTCTATGCAATTCTATTTTTAATATGGTACTTGAAGTCTTAAGTTATAATTATAGGAGTTTAATTACTCATTTATAACTTATCTAGTCAATTAAAAATCATAAACTTATGAATAACTATTTATAGGGTCCTATATACAATTATGAAAATTTTTAGAGTGTTACACTCTACCCCCTTAAATAAAATTCGTCCTCGAATTTTAACTATACATACATTACTAGTGGAACAAATATGAATATCTAGTTCGCATATCATGCTTGCTCTCCCATGTATATTCTTCTATTGAATGATTTTTCCATAATACTTTAACCATTGAAATTTTTTTATTCCATAATTACCGAACTTGACGATCTACGATCTTAATGGGCATTTCCTCATATGTCAACTCTTCATCTATCTCAATGGCTTATGGCTGGAGAATATGTGATAGGTCTGACACATATTTTCGTACCATCGACACATAAAACACCAGATGCATGTGACTTAAATTGGGAGAAAGTGCTCATTGGTAGGATACCTTGCCAACCTTATCCAATATCTCAAATGGTTCGATGTACCTTGGTGAAAGCTTTCATGTCTTACCAAATCGCATTATACCTTTTATGGACGATATCTTTAAGAACACATGATCACCTATTGTAAAGTGCACATCTTTTCGCTTCGGTTCCACATAGCTTTTCTGTTGGCTAAAAAATTTTTTCATTCATTCCTTGTTGATGTACTTTCTCCTTTGTCTCTTTAATCAAATCAGGTCCTTCCAAATACCTTTCCCCCGGTTCTACCTAACAAATAGGTGATCTACACTTCCTGTCATATAAAGCGTCATACAATGGCATTCCGATGGAAGAATGATAACTGTTGTTGTAGGCAAACTCGATCAATGAAAAATATTTATCCCAATTCCCTCCAAAATCAAGTATACATAACCGTAGCATATCTTTCAATATTTGAATGGTACGCTATGTTTGCCCATCAGTTTGTGGGGAAAATTGTACTAAAATACACCTGAGTTCCCAATGCTTCTTGAAATTTTAACTAGAACTGAGAAATAAATTGAGTTTCTCGATATGATATAATAATTAAAGGCACACCATGCAATCGTACAATCTTATCAACTTATAGCTGGGCATACTGAGCGGCTGAATAACTAGTTTTCACTTCCAAGAAATGAGCTAATTTACTTAGACGATCAACTATTACCCATATAGAATCATATCCTTGTGGTGTCTTTGGTATACCCACTACAACATCTATGGTTATCTGCTCCTATTTCCACTTTGGAAATTCTATCTCCTGTAGCAACCTCGATAGCTTATGGTGTTCAAATTTTACCTGCTGGCATGCTAAGCATGTAGACACAAACTTAGCAACATCTCGCTTCATATTAGGCCACCAATATTGTTCTTTTATATTATGATACATTTTAGTTACCCCGAGATGAACATTATATGAGGCATAATGCATTTCCTTCATAATCTGCTCCCTTAATCCATCTACATCTGGCACACATAATCTTTCCACATTTTAACACAACATTATCAACTGCAAACTCATAAGTTTTCCCTGCTTGAACATCTTCCTTTAACTTCACTATCTACGTATCTTTGTCTTATGCAACATTAATTTCTTCAATCAACAATGACTTTACATGGAATTGGGCTATCAGAGTCTGATTTTGATCCTGGGTTCCTAAGTCTAATTGAATTCCCATATCAAATAACTCATTCACCTCTTTAATTAGTGGTCTTTTTAAAGTTGCAATGTGAGATAGACCTCCCATAGACTTCCTGCTCATTGTATCAGCCACAACATTTGCTTTCTCGGGATGGCATATTATCTAGCAGTCATAATCTTTTAGCAATTCAACCCATTTTCGTTGCTATAAATTCAAGTCTTTATGCTGTAAGATATACTGTAGACTCTTATGATCAGTATATATCTCATATTTCTCTCCATACAAGTAATGTCTCCATATTTTAAGTGCGAATACTATTGCTACCATCTCCAAATCACGAGTTTGATAATTCTGCTCATGCTTCTTTTACTGCCGAGAAACATAAGCAATTACTCGTCCATTTTTGCATTAGAACATAGCCCAACCCTACTCTAGATGCATCACAATACACTGAAAATCTATCCGTTCCTGATGGTAAAACCAATATTAGTGTTGTAGTAAGGCATATCTTCAGTGTTTGGAAACTCTTCTCACATTCATCAATCCACTGTAATTTCTTCTGTTTCCTTGTCAATTTAGTCAGTGGAGCAGCTATTTCGGAGAAGTCTTTGACAAATTTCCTATAATATCCTGCCATACCCATGAAACTCCATACCTCTGTTACATTAGTAGGGCGTGGCCAATTTGCTACAGCTTCAACTTTCTTTGGGTATACTTTAATGCCATCTTTGCTTACTATATGCCCAAGAAAGCACACTTTAGTGAGCCAAAACTCACACTTCGACAATTTAGCATACAATTTATGCTCCCGTAGTGTCTATAATATAATTCTCAAATGCTGCTTATGTTTTTCTCTACTTTTAGAATAGAAAAATATATCATTAATGAATATAATAACAAACTTGTCCAAGTATGGCTTGAATACCTAGTCCATCAAATCCATAAAAGGAGCTGGAGTATTGGTTAATCCAAATGGTAACGCTAGAAACTCAAAATAACCATATCGGGTTCTGAATGTGGTCTTTGGTATATCTTTTTTCCTGATACATAGCTAATGATATCCTAATCTAAGGTTAATTTTAGAAAAATAATAAGCTCCCTGTAACTAATCAAATAGATCATCAATATGAGGAAGTGAATATTTATTCTTGATGGTCACTTTATTCAATTGCCGATAGTCAATACACATCCAAAGTGAATCATCCTTCTTCTTAACAAATCATATCCGTGCGCCCCTCGGTGAACTGCTTGGTCGTATAAACCCCTTATCTAGTAATTCCTGCAATTGCACCTTTAACTCATTTAATTCTGATGGAGTCATTAGATATGGTGGAATTGAAATAGAATCAGTACTCGAATAGACATCTATCTCAAACTCAATCTCCCTTTCCAGTGGCAAATTAGGGAGATCTTTAGGAAAAACATCCCAAAATTCATTAATAATAGGAATCTGGTCTAATCCCTTAGGAGCTATTTTAGTATCCACCACACTTGCAAAGTATGCTGGATAACCTTTCTGTAAAAGTCGCCTTGCCCCAATGGTCGATATCAATTTGGTTGCCTTGCCCTAATGGCTGATATCAATTTAGTTCGGCTATCACATCTATCACTATATATTCAAATTTATCCTGCCCTTTTGGATGAAATTCTATCCTCTTCCCATAACAATCAATCACGCATGATGGTTAGTCAACCAATCCATCCTTAGTATCACATCTAATTCCAATACTGACAATTTTACTAGATCCACTGTTAATATTTTACCCTCAACCTCACATCCTATATACTCATATTTCATCTCTATACTCTCACTCATAGGAGTAGATATTTCTAGGGGTATTTGTATTAATTGTTTCTTCTTACCCAATTTAGATGCAAAATATGGTGAAAATAAATAAATGGGTAGCACTAGAATCAAATAATACAATTGCAGGTACATGTTCAATATTAACTATACTTATCATGGTGGTGTTTGTCTTCTGTACCTCCTAGGGATTCACTGCAAATACTCTGACCTGACACCATCCAACTAATGCCTAACTTGTACTCTGACTTTACCCCTGTCCTCTACCTCTACCTCCATCTATTCTATTCTCATTTTTACTCATTCGGACAGTAGGTTGAGATATAACTATAGTAGTATGCTGAACACCAATGTTAGGACAATTTTTGGAAAAGTGTCCCTGCTGACCACATCTTAAACATATGCCAGTCTCCCATCTACACTCTCCTCCATATATTTTATGACATCTACTACATGTAGGAATACCGTGCATTTGTTGTACTGGTAAGGATGAACACCTTGAATAGCTAGATGTTGATGGTTTTGCAACAGTTCTAATTTGTCCCCTCCTTTGGCTACCTACCTATTGACTTTGACTAGTTTCTGTCACTGACTCTGTTGCTTTAGTCTGAGAACTCCCTTAACCTTTTCTGTAATACCGTAGGAAGCTCCACCTTATATGCATGATTTAATTCTCAGTTTATAGTTTGAAAGTATTGAAATGATGGTAAATAATTTTAGAGACACAGTTAGAAAGCAAATGCAAAACTTTTTCGAAAATCGTCGATGTCGAAAACACTACCGGGAAAATAGCAATCTAGCAAATTTAAGAATTTTTGACCCAGACTTGGGGGATCAAGTTAGTTAATTTTTGTGCAATTATGGTCAAAATAAAGAGTTGAAAAATATTTTGGAATACTGAAAAATAAGACTAATGGCAAAATAGTAAATGAAGGCAACTTTGGGGGCAATTTTGAAAATCCAATGTCTGGGATCCCGAAATGACCCAGAACTATTTTTAAATGATAGAACAACTTAAAATAAGGTATTTTACTTCCACACTTGAGGTTGAATCTAAACAGAATAGACAGAATAAATTACAGAAAATTTTGGGGTCAAAAATACAAATAAGAAAAATTATGTACAAAAGTACAATAATTGAAAGATGTGGGACCCACCAATTAAATCAAAACAAAATTTCTAGAAGTGAATAAGTGATGGCCGACCATGATAAGGAAAAAAAATGATTTTTTTTTTTATTTAGTGATTTTTCTTTTATGTTAATAGGAATGAAACATGTGACAAAATTTAGAATTTTCCATTTCTTTCATTTCTTTAAGTTGGCTTTTGGTATATGAAAAAAGGGGAAAGAATGGCTATTATCAAAAGGAAGTGGCCGAACCATTGAGAGGATAAAAATAAAGAAATAAATCTTCCAATTTTTTCAAAGATTCAACCAAAAATAGCTAGAGAAGTGAAGAAGGAAGTAGTTTTATAAAGAAAATAGGATAGAAAAATAGTGTTCAAGCTTTTGGTGGAGTAAAAGGAGATGGGATTCAAGTATTTTAATTTGAGGTAATGATTCTAAACTTATCATTTTTAATTATATTTAAGAGTTCTAAGATTTTATTTGGCAAATAATTGAGGTAATTAAGTTAAAAATGTAAAGAATGAGCTAGGGTTAATATAGTTTCTGAATTCTGTCTTAAGGAAGTAAATTTTAGTTGTTATTCCGAAGTTTTAATGACTGATTTTGAGGATGGTTAAAACATGAAAGTTGCAGATAAATATGTTAATTATATTTCTGTAAAATTAATTTCAAAAATTCGAAGTGAGGAAAGAGTTATTGAGTAAAAACTGTGACTGATCTGGAATTAGGTTTTCTAGAAAATGCTACTATGTTTTATTTGTACAGACTGGTAGAGACAGAATTAGAATAAGTGTTCAACATAAAAAGTGTTCATTTATGTCTTATATATAATTCTGTAAAACCGTTGTGAAATTGGAATTGTGGTTTATGAGATATTTGGTCATAAGTATAAACTTCCCGGAATGACTGTTTAACAGAACATAGGTTATAGAATTATATTAATTTGAGGACCTTAAATTCTGAATTAGAGAAAGTGTTAAAAATAAAAAATGTTCATTTATATGTTATATAAATTTATATAAAATGGTTTTGTAATTGCATGAGTATAAAATTAATTATAGGTATAGAAATAGGACATGTTTGGATAGAGATTTCAGGACAGTAATTTAATTTTGGAAATTTACTAATAATTATTCAGTAATCAAAAAATTCTAAAATATGGATATGTTATAATTTTATGTGTCTACTTTTAATAGGAAAAGTAATTACAGTAATTCCTTAAGTATTGATTGAGTTACTAGTAAAAGAACAGTATCTGTCAGAATAAGATTTGTAGGCAAAATGCAGGCAGTAGGACTAGTTGTAGCAGTAAGTTTAAATCAACACCATAAATTATGTAGTTATGAGTTTAATGTGAAATTTATATATGTTATAACCTAATATGTTGAGTTTAATAAGGAACAAGAATTGAAGCAATTGGATAAGTGTAGAGAGAGATATGGGTAATGAAGTATAAGCTGCCAGTAAAGGTTCTTATAGGCAAAACCTAAAACTTGGAAATTTGAGTAATTTACTTTAATATAAGTATAAGTAAT
>CANXYC010135831.1:0-15552 GCA_948193065.1 Aleurites moluccanus
ATGGAGAGAAATGTGAGATTTTCACAGATCATAAGAGTTTGAAATACATATTTCAGCAAAAAGATCTTAATCTTAGGCAAAGAAGGTGGGTTGAATTGCTTAAGGATTATGACTGTGAAATCTTATACCATCCAGGAAAAGCTAATGTAGTGGCAAATGCATTGAGCAGGAAATCTTTGGGAAGCTTAGCCCATATCCAAGTGAGTAGAAGATCATTAGTGAAGGAAGTGCAGAGATTACATGATATCCGAATCAGTTTATATTTGTCAGATTCATGATTGCTTTTAGCATATTTCTAAGTCAAGCCAGTTCTCATTGATCATATTAGAGAAGATCAAGACAAAGATCCTCAGTTGGTAAAGATAAAGAACAATGTGAGATCAGAAAAAGCTCCAGGATTTACTGTGACTGATGGCATGTTGAGACATGGTAGCAGGTTATGCGTTCCGGCAGTTGATGGTTTGAGGGATATGATTCTTAAAGAAGCACATCATGCCAAGTATTATGTGCATCCAGGTGCAACGAAGATGTACCATGACATTAAGGATTCCTATTGGTGGAGTGGAATGAAAAGAGATGTCGCAGAATATGTAGCTAAATGTCTAACTTGTCAACAAGTCAAGTTCGAGCATCAGAAACCTTTAGGACTACTTTAACAATTTCCATTGCCACAATGGGAATGGGAGAGGGTGACTATGGATTTTGTGGTTAGATTGCTAAGGACTTCAAGAGGCCATGATTCAATATGGGTTATTATCGATAGATTAACCAAGTCAGCTTACTTCTTGCCAATCAAGATGACTTATATGACTTCTCAGTTTGCACAAATTTATATCGATGAGATTGTCAAACTTCATAGAGTTCCAGTTTTGATCATCTCAGATAGAGGTACTCAGTTCACCTCGAGGTTTTAGCAGAAATTACAAGAGTGCTTGGGTACACAGTTTTATTTCAGCACAGCATTTTATCTGCAAACAGATGGACAATAGGAGAGCACCATCCAAACTCTAGAAGACCTGCTGAGAATATGCATTCTAGACTTTGGAGGAAATTGGGATGCTCTTTTTCCGTTGATAGAATTTTCCTACAACAACAGCTACCATTCCACGATCCAGGTGTCCCCTTATGAAGCTTTGTATGACAGGAAATGCAGATCTACTTTGTGTTGGGATGAGGTTGGAGGAAAGTATATCGAAGGACTAGAATTGATAAGATATACATCAAAAAAGATTCCACTGATCCGGGAGAGATTAAAGATAGCTTTCAGCCGTTATGTCGATCCAAAGAGAAAAGACCTTCAGTTTTCCATTGGAGATCTAGTGTTTTTAAAGATCTCACCAATGAAAGGAGTTCTACGTTTTGGCAAGAAAGGCAAGCTATCTCCATGATTTATTGGACTCTTTGAAATTCTGAGCAAGATTGGAGAGGTTTCATACAAGTTAGCTTTGCCACCTAGCATGGATAGTGTGCACCCGGTATTTCACGTATTGATACTTCGGAAGTATGTCGCCGATCCTTCTCATGTGCTATAAGTTCTGGCAGTGGATCTTCAACAAGACTTGATGTATGAAGAGATTCCAATCACCATTGTGGATCGAATTATCAAGAGACTATGAAATAAAGATATATCAATGGTTAAGGTCCTATGAAGGAATCAAGCTATGGAAGAGTGCACTTGGGAAAGCAGAGCATGCAAGACAAGTACCCTTATCTATTTCAAGTTTAAGGTAAGTTTTTTAAAATTTAAGGACGAATTTATTTAAGGGGGAAAAATGTAATACCTATTACATTTTTTATTTATTTATTTTATGCCTGCTGATTGAGATGATTGTGAATAGATTTATGTTTTGAGAATTTCAGAATCTGTATTCAAAAAGGATATTGTGAGTCAGTTTTCATGATTTTAAAGGAATAATTTGGAAAAGTGTAAACATGAAAAATGTTTCTTTATGTGTTATATAGATGGTTGTAAAATTTCAAGGGGATCGGATAATTATAGCTCAAGAGAGATCTAAATTATTCAGACCTGTTCGGATAGTACTTGAGATTAAAGTCAGGGTGAAATTTAGAATTCACCATAAATTATGTAAATCCCTTTTTTGATATGAATTATGGATATGTTGGAACCCTAAGTGTCTATTTTAAGTGACAAAAAGAATGGAGGAGTTTGGATGCTGTAGCTCGTTTGCGAGCTGGTTTAGAACGAGTTGGCGAGGAAGATCTTCCAGCTCGCAGAATTAGGTAGTGCAAGCTAGTCCCTCGATTTTGAGATGGGAAGTGGGATTGTCGAAGTGGCATTGGCGAAGTGGAGAATTGGTGAAGTGGCATTGCCGAAGTGGCATTGGCGAAGTAAAGAATTGGTGAAGTGGGATTGCCAGAGTGGCATTGGCGAAGTGGGATTGCCGAGGTGGCATTGGCGAAGTGGAGAATTATCAAAATGGGATTGCCGAAATGGAATTGGCAAAGTGGAAAAGTGGCGAAGTGGGATTGCCGAAGTGAGATTCGGCGAAGTGAGATTCAGCGAAGTGAGTTTGGCGAAGTGGGATTAGTAAGGCAGTAGACTATTTAAAAAGAGAAGCAGTAGTTATTTTTCACGATAACTTCTTCTTATCTTTTCCTTCTTTCTTCTTCATTTCTTCTCCTATCTCTCTCCAATCTCTTCCATTTGTTTTCTAATGAATTAATACTCAGAATTAATGCATTAGATTATTAAGTTAGCGCATTCAAAGGCTTCGATCATTATTTTCAAGTCAGATCCTTCAAGAACTCAGTTTTGGGGAAATAAGGTGATTTTCTCCAAACTTCATTTTTCTCTTTAGATTAAGAATTTTTTTTATAGATAGAATAGTTATTTATGAGTATATAGAATCTATTATAAGTATTTAAGACTATTAATTTTGATTAATATGGAAGATACCAGAATTCATGAAATTTGATGAATAGTGACGTGAATAGTATGTTCTTAAATTTCAGATTTCCTTTAAGAGATGAATTAAATTAATGTAAGGAAACAATAATAGAGACTATAAGCTGATTAAAATTATAAGGAACCATATTATATATTATTAATTGAGGAAAACCCTAATTTTGAGTATTTAGGAAAATGTCATAGGAGAAGAGAACTTAAGGAAATAGAGGAAATTTATTGAATGTACCAGTAATTGAGAGAAATACAAGGATAAATTTATGTGAGGTAAGTATAAACATTGCATATGCATATTGTTTCTTTGACTAATATTCATTTATATGAATCTCATATTTCAAAATATTGTATTATGTACCTATTAAATGAAATTCCCATGATGTTCTCAAACAAATGATAATTTGTTCCGTGTAATTACTTTATATATTGTAAATGACTTGGTCATCCTTCCTTGGAGCAAGTTCATGTGAAACTTATTTGTTAACTTGAATGAATTCATGTTATATGTTGATGGTCTTGTGACCAATATGATTCTTATAAAATTCAAGCTACATGACCCATGATATGTATATGTATAGAATGCTCTTCCTAATGAGAGTAAATTCATTGGTCCATTGTGCACTTTGGGAACTTAGCTGATAGGGTTTTTATCAGTGTTCCACCTAGAGGGACCATGAGCTCTAGGCATATGTCTAGCCAAGCATATGTTTTGCGATAAGGTAGCAAGGCTACTGATGCACTCTATTGTGATAAGGTAGCAAGGCTACTGATGCACTCTACAATTCTATCATACGATTTGACAGTGCTATTCGATTGTGAGCACTTATGTTCTTGTAAGCATAACCTTATGATATTTCCATATCCATAATCCTTTGGCTTGACCTTTACCTTGCATGTTTATATCTTACTGAGTTAAAGGTTTACTCCTCTTCTATGGATTTCAGGTGATAGTGTAGCTCGAGGGGGAGCTAATATAGAAGACAGAGCTTCTTGATTCATTCCTCCAAAAAGACACAATACCATAATACAAACTAATGAATATATATATATTCATTAGTTTGTATTATGGTATTGTATGTATGAGGAGTATATTCTAGAGCTCTGTAGTTAGATGTTGAGGGTGATATTATTTTAATGTCTGAATTGTTACAATTGGGCTGCCCTTGTTCCTTATTGATGTGGGATGTATCTTTTAATCGGTAAGGAACAAGAGGAAATCATATGATGATGAATGTAAGTGTATGAATGGTTACTGCATGAATCATAGAAATGAATATTTATAATGATAACTATATATGATGTGGATATGTGTATGAGATCCAGGATATGAGTGTTCTACGGGGTTTATGGTGGCCTTAAGCCTACTCTTGCCTTAGGATTGTCGCACCACTGGAGTTGGGGTGTGACACATGGTCATGTAATTCAAAGATGTCCTATTAAATTTATAAGACCTTACTCTATCAAAAAGATTTGGGTTCCAAAAGGAACAACCTCAATTGATAAGGGGATGGAAACTCTTAAATAAGCTAATATGTATATACTCAATGGAACTTGGATACTAAAGAAAGGATGAATCATTTTGTCACACCCCAAAACTAGAGATGTGATGGTCCTAGAGCATGGGTAGACTTAAGGCCACCAAAGACCCGTAGAACACCTAAACAGAACCTGCGGAAAAATTATAACAACATCTATAACCACACACAAATCCATAATCATACTCATCATCTATTATCATCTTAACATGTGATATTAATATCCAAAATATAGCCAACTTTTTCACAATGGATCAAAGGTAGCCTGATAGCCTCTATCCAATATGAACGAGTGGTAATCTAAAAGAATATTACCATAAGCATAGTACTACAGACCATTCAGAATGCTATAGATCTCTAAGAGTATTACGGTATTCTAAAATAATAATTACAACTCAAAATATTTGAGTTTACACTTGAACAAGTTTCTTGGAGGCTGAAAATCACAACAAAAGGATAATGAGCCTTCAACTCAATGAATTATGAAGATGTCATACCTGAGATTCAAAAATCAGAATCGAAGTTTGGAATCAATGTCTATATATAGATATAATAAAAGATGTTCAATATGGTTCATACATAATTAATCAAAATATATCAAAGTTCAATTTATAGAGGAATCATAAATCATAATTTAAAATATTCCTACAATGAATGGCATAACATATCATATACAAAGTAAGTAAATGACAGAATAGTAGAATATTAGAACAAGAGTCTTACGATCTCCATACAGAACATGAGTGCTACGATCTCCATACAGAATACATGTCCTCACACAAACACATACCTAGATAATCTTTGTCCTCTTTAGGAAGGATCCTGACAAATTACACTTTATCAGTTGAGTCACTAGTGCATATAGTCTCATGATTTATCCCTCATAAGTAAGGTGTTCTAATATTTATACAGACTTTAGTTCAAAATAAAGGTTATACTCATAAGAAGTAGACCTCAATTGGTCTTTTAACTGAATAAACAAAATTCATATAAATTTTGGAGGAAATGAAACAATAAGTTCAATATAGAGTTTGATTCAAGAAATAATTATCAAACTCATCACAATATATCACAATTAAGCAGAATAAATGTCAAAAATATTTATTTACGGAAATAAATTCATAGTAGAATGTATACATACAAATGTACTTAAAGTTATATTTAATTCAAGAAGGGAAAACAATCCAACCAAAGCTCAAAGACTCTTAATCTAGCTCTAATCAAACCAAACCTCAAGTAACATTTAAGGCTAAACACAATTTCAACAAAACACATATTAGGGTTGTCTTTACCCAACATCATTCATATCAATTTCTTACAATTATAGACTCTATAAAATCTAATTAGATAGTTCTTAGTCTTAATTTAACCATTACTAAAGAAAATTTTAAAGGTTTAGAGAAATAATTAATATTCACCTTACTATTCATCAATTTGCCCTAATTTGCCATCCAACCACTATGATTTTCTATAATTACACATACTTACTACTTATAACCCATAATTAACTTATCTAACAACCTATAACCTTAAAACATAACTAAAACAAAGTTTTAGAAAAAATACCTTATTATTGCCAAAAGATGATTTTAAAAAATCTTGACCTTTAAGAGGAATTAATGGACTTCTTAAAGTGTTTCCCTTCTAAAATGATGCATTAATGAGGTTCTTAATGCCTTAGAAAAACAAGTATAACATTCTAGGGTTTTATGGAAGAAATGAAGAAGAAAGAAAGAGAAAATTGAAATTTTCGAGCAGAAACTCAAAAGCATCCCATATATAGATTTCATGTTACTGTTCATGATGAAAAATTCACTTCAGCAGCAATAGTTAAACCAACTCTATCTTGGACTACAAATATCCAATCACTTTAATTGTTTTCAATTAAACTAGACATATAAGGCTACAAAATATCAAAAATTCAGCTTAAAATATACAATACACAATTTATGATGAATTTTAAAATTTAAATTTGTCTCTCTGCAAGTGCCATCTGGGCAGATTTTGTTTTCATGTCTATATCTCAAAACGTACAAATCCAATTAGAAAATTAATTTACAAACGCTTAGCTCACAATAAATGAACACTTTTTATGTTTTACACTTTGTCCAATTCAGCCTCTAAAGTCCTCAAATTAATTAGACAATCTCAGACTACCTGCATAATTAATAACGTAAACTAGTCCCAGTTGAGGTAAAGTTTCTCTTCACACACATAGAATTTTATAAAACTGATTTAAATGCATATAGGTGGGACATAACTCTACAAATTTTATGTTTTACATTTTTTCAAATTTTTCCTTAAAGGCTATAAAAATGGAGTTGCAATATTTAGCTTACTTTTAAATATCAAAATCATTAAAACCCTTTATAACAATCAATCCATTTATCTCCTTCCCAAACCAACTCAAACCAAAATTAAAGTTCAAATCAAATTTCTAAGGTCATAGAGCATCTAAATACTCTAAATAGATAATGGTAATAGAAATCAAAACAGAACATAATCAAAATCAATTTCAAATATTTCAAACAATTTAAACTTATACAGAGAATGAAAATTAATTACATACACAACTCAGAACACATGAAATATAGATAGAGGGTATTATATTCTTTCTTCCTAACAGGAAATTCGTCCTCAAATTTAAAAACTTCCTTTCAGAGTTGAATAATTTTGGCATCTTGTTTGCATACTGATTCACTTTCCATATCATTTACTCTTATTGATACCAATTACGAAGCTAGCTTTTACCATAAAAAGATCCTCATATGTTCATTTCATATATTATACAAATAATATTGTTATCAATAACTTTTCCTATATTATATAATTGACTTACCATTCCTTTAAATCCTTTACATTTAAATACTTAAGATTTCATATTATTGTTCCCATCATAAGCACATCATTAACCTTAATATTTCTTAGTATTTTGCCCTTGCGAGTTAACTTTAATATCTTTTCCAAAAAAGATATCCTTATTAAATAAACTTAGTCTTTCTATAAACACTTCTTAAACTTAATGGAATGTCCAATTCAATCATACATTAATTCAATAGAATACTCATCATTATCTGCAACTTTGATCAATAACTATTATCAAATAAAAGTACAAGCAAGTCACTTTAAAATATTTCTTTAAATTCAAGATAAATGCAGTCTTAACCATACTTACTCTTTGAAAAATAATACTCTGCATAACATCGATTTTTCAACAAAACATTTTCAAAATTTCAATAATTAACTTTAGACAGTTCTTAAGCTTATGCTTCCACTAGACTTTATCTCTTAATTATATGATATAAAAAAATCTTTCAACTATCAAAACACAATAATTATTATCAAAAATTAGTTATCTGAAACTTATCAATTCAGTTTGTATCCATATCACTATATATTTATGCCCAAAATATAAATTATATCTTCAGTCTGCCATGGTGGAACTAACCTTTTATGCAATTTAATATTACTTTTTATGATCATAATTTAACAAAATAAAATTGGTAACTCAATGCCCTACTGCTTTTAATCAACACCTTCTATGATCATAACTTAACATGCTGAATCAGATACATCTCATCTTTCTTTGAATTTATTTTTTTTACTTCCCATCAATAATACTTGAATATTTATTAGCATTCATAAGATGTCTCTTCTATAATCACTTTCCATTGAACAATTGGATCCCTCACTTGATATATAGAATCATTTACTTTTTTCCATATTTCATATACTGTCAATCTTAATACTCTTTTGTATTCATCCTCATAATTTCCTCTTCCATTCGATCCATATTCAACTAATATCTTGTATCCATATTCTCTAATTGTTACAATTCACTGTTTCATAGCTCCATTTATAATCTAAATTCTTACAAAATTGTACTTAATTGTAATACCCTATAAATTCCTAAATCTCATGCATGAATTAATTCTCAGTTTTTGGTTCATTAGTCTTGAAATAATGGGAAATAATTTTAGAGACATACTTAGAAAGCGAACTTGTTACTTTTCCGGAAAGCAGCAGTGTCGGGAACACTGCCGAGAAATTAGCAGTCCAGTCAACAGAAGAATTTCTGAAGTTGATCTTGGGTTAAAAGATCACCATAATTTATGTGTGATTTTAGTAAAAAGAAAGAAGTGAAAATCATTTAGGAATACTGAAAAAGTAACCAATGGCAAAATCGTAAATAAATGACAGTTTAAGGTGAATAGTGAAAATTGATCAGTTGGGGTTACAGAATGATTCCAGAATCATTTTTATAAATAATTATAAATTAAAATAAGCCTATTAATTTCCCACTTTGAAATTTAATTTCAGACAGAATTGACAGAATAAATTATAAAAGATTTTGGACCAAAGTGTAATTAATGAAAGTTTAGGGAGTTAGTTGTAATTTTTCAAATGGAATTTTCTATTTATTCATTACTTAGAACAATTGTCTTCATCTTCTTCTTTTCTTCCAAAAAGGCCGAACCATAGTTCCATTCTTCTTCCTCCATTTTCTTCTTCATTTCTTATAAATTTCTTAAGAAAATTGATGGAAAAGTTAAGTATTCATCTAGCTTAACCTATTTTCATCATCAATTTGCAGAAAGGAGTAAAGAAATTTAAGATATTTGAAGGGGGAGCATTCGGGAATCACACCTCATTTTGGTAAGAAATTGTTTTGTTGAGTTTTATGGTTTATCTAGATGTTATTTAGGTTGAATTGAATGGGTTTGGTGTTATATTGCATCAATTAATGCTAATTTGTAGAAATGTCTAATTGGTTTGGTTAAATTGAAGTTGTAAGAAAGGGTTTGATGAATTAGTATTTGATTTTGTTAATTAATGTTAGAATATGTTAATTGGATGTGAATATGTGATTAATTGATAGTTTATTTGATGTAGAATTGAAGTTTTGACAAGGTTGCCTTATATAGGTCATTTGGTGATTTTGGTGGGAATTGGCTTATTCAAAGGGATTTAAAGCATTAGGTGAGTCTATAATGCATCATATAACATGCCTAATTGATTGAATTGATGATTGGAATCCATTTGTGAAAACCTCCATTTGGCTGAACCCTTGTGTTACTATTCACCCATTGAATTTGCTTGGTTTTGCTTGATTTTCCAAGGCCATTTGATCCCATTTTGATGTTGTTTAATTGTGTTTCTTTGATGCCTATACCTTTGTTGACAATGTAGCTTTGTGTTGATTGAATTGGGCAAGTCAAGTTTGCACCTAAACCTAACATATTAGCTTGCCATTGTATGCCCACCATGTGTTTGATGAAATACCTAGTTCATTCCCTTTGGCCTATTGTTTTGTATTCCATAGGCCTACCATTTGAATGTCATTGTCACCAGTGACGTTGGCATGCCAATTGACCTACCATTTTTAGCCACCGAACCAACTTTTGTTCCATGTCTTTCTTAATTGCCAAACCATTTATCATTGATTGTATGTTATCTATAGCATTGCCATTGTTCTTATTGATAATTGAATTGATTGATATTGGACTGATTGATTGGAGGATGCCATTGTTGCATAATGGTATCCCTTATTATATTGACCCTTATATGGCTTGACAGAGCTACCGATCCAACAGGGTAGTGGGGAAATAATGTCGGCGATGTGCATATTGTATTATTGATGTCCTAGCTAGGAGGTGCTATGGTCCTGGCTATAGGGTCTGATCAGCCTTATGCTTACTGATATTGATATGTTACTGGAGACTTATATAGTCCATACGGATTACTGGAGATTGTATGATTTCTTTTCATATAGTCCATCCCTTTATCTGTCTTTCCATATGATACCGAGCCTATATTGTATTTCTTGGCTATTCTGTAACCGATATCGATTATGTACACTGTATTTGTATTATTGCTACCTTTATTCTATTATTGCCTACTAATTATTGTGGATACATGTAGATTCACTGAGTATCATCTATACTCACTTTTTCATTGTTTACCCATTTCAGGAGAGGAGTAGAGTGCAGATTCATGTCATCTATCATCCGAGGATATCTGCAGATAGTTATCTAATGTATATTTCTGATTTTGTATTATTCTTTTGAGGTTCATAATCTAGCTGCTCCATGGGGTATGTATGGGTTAGCTAGGAAATGAACATATGTATATATTGATGATAATATTTTGAGCTATATGTTGATGTATGATATGATATTTTGATGGTTACAGCCAATTGCAAAAATTTACAGAATGAATAACAGAATAACAGAATGGATGGTAACTAACTATAATGGATGATATGTTGTAGTTTATAGATTATGTATGTGATACTGGGTTCTACAGTGTCGTTCGCCATTAGCATCTCCTGTGCCTTAGGACCATCTCGATCCAGGAAACCGGGTCATGACAAAGGTGGTATCAGAGCTCTAGGTTTACAAACTATGGAATTTAGGTTATAGATGAATAGTATCAGAATTACAAAGGAATAGTGACTAAGTACAGAATGAGATAGAATTAAGTATACCATGGAGCATAGGATTTCCTTTATCGTCCTTTGTTGTTATCGTCTGTTATATGTTATTATTCTGCGTTTCTGTCATTTTTTGAGACTATTTTCATTTTTCTCAACAGATTATTGAGATGTCTGACGATAGAGACAGAGATACCAGGGAGGCAGAGGCAGTCTCAAATGAGTCATTGGTTAAAGAGATTGCAATATCAGAGGGTTCGTCTAGATCCCGATGGACTACAGAGGATACAAAAAGGGGCAATAACCCCTAGAGAGTGGAGATGATGCGAGGTTTAATGGAGTTACAAAGAGAGATGGCTGAGATGAGGCGGGAGCGACAGCAGGTACTGCCACCACCAGCTCCAGCAGTAGTGCCTCCACCTGTATTACTAGAGGCAGTTCTAGTAGCACCGGCTCCTGTGTAGCCAATGGGGGTTCAAAGGGAGCCTGCTGTACAAGGAGGTCGGAGAGAGATTGAGGAGGGAGGTGTATCAATGTTTAACTTCCTGAAGCTAAACTTACCTGAGTTTAGAGGAGACAGAGGTATTGATCCTGTTGATTTCTTGGAGGAGGTGGAGAAGGTAGTGAGGAGACTACCATGTTCAGAGTTGAGAGCAGTTGAGTTGGTTGGGCTATTGCTTAAGGGTAAGGCATAGACCTAGTTCTCGTGGAGGATGAAGCCCAGGCTTTATGGTAAGCACTCACCTACATGGGCAAAGTTCAGACGGGGTTTGATTGACGAGTTTATTACTGAGGGGGTGAAGACCCGTAACTTGATTAGATTTGAGCATCTTGAGCAGGGAGACAGATTAGTGGAGGAGTATGCTGAGGAGTTTATCATGATGAGTAGATATGCTACTCATATTGTACCTACGGAGACTGATCTGATTAGTAGGTTTCGGAGGGGTCTTCATGCTGCACTCCATAATGCTTTGTTAGCTATAGAGTTCACTTCCTTGACTATAGTTATTGATAAAGCTACACAAATAGAAGAGAAATACAAGACTAAGAGGGCAAAAAGGGACCAGAAGAGAAAAGGGGCTCCAGGATCATAGGTTAGGAAGGGAGAGAGCAACTCCCATCCGAGACATGTAGAGCCAGTACCTCGGTTTGAGCAGAGATCTACAACTAGTAGTCAAAGGAGGAGACTACAGAGTAAGGGACTGTCAGTAGTTCTGTCAGCACCTACTTACTCTCAGGGTTCTTCGAGGCCAGTTACACAGGTACCCAGCATTCCTACTTGTGAGTTTTGCGGTCGGAGACATGGAAGGGAGTGTTGGAGACAAACTAGTGCTTGTTTGAGGTGTAGCCAGCAGGGCCATTATGCTAACAGTTGTCCATTGAGGGCTGATTAGTAGTCGTCTATCACGGTCTCACAGCCAGTGGCATAGGTGAGTCAGAATCTGGGTAGAAAGGCTACAGCCAGAGGCAGAGGTAGGGGAGGATAAACTCCCAGTGGTAGTCAAGCTCTAGCTAGTAGGGGTCAGGGCAGAGTGTTTGCTGTCAACACCCAGGAGGCCCAAAGATCCGACAACTTGGTTACAGGTACCATCTTGATTCAGAATGTGATTGCAGAAGCCTTATTCGATTTAGGTGTTACTCACTCTTTTGTATCGCCACATTTTACACCCAAATTGAATAAGAAAAGGAGATTGTTAAATGTGCCATTGATGATTACTACTCTATGGGTGATAGTGTGGATGTGGATTATTATTACCCTAATTGCGTTATTGAGATTGATAATAACATCTTGCGTGCTGATCTAATTGAGTTGCCTGTGCTAGAGTTAGAAGTTATCTTGGGTATGGATTGGTTGACGAGGCACCGGGCAGTTATAGACTGTTATCGGAAGAGAGTTAGATTTCAGCCTGAGGGGTAGCCAGAGTTTGAGTTTCATGGTGATATTCGAGAGTTCCTCGTTAACCTGATTTCTGCTATCCAGGCTAGGAGGATGATTGGAAAAGGTTGTTCAGCCTATTTGGCACATGTAGTAGATGTACAAAAGTCTTTTGTACAGTTGGATCAGATACCGGTCGTTTAGGAGTTTCCTGATGTAATTCCTGAGGAGTTTCCAGGATTTCCTGTAGCACCTCAGTTGAAACCTTAGCAGTAGAGCTTAGGCCTTTGCCCGGGTTAGGGGGTGCTTCTATGCTTTTGCATGATAACGTGTTATTTGAATTTATAAATGTGATTTTGATGTCCATATGTTGATAACTTTATGATATTATGCTTACATGGCTCAATATGTTATTAGTTTGGAATTGAAACCCTGAATTGAGAAATTCTTGGTTTAGGGGTAATTTGGTCATTTCGCACTCTTGTGATACGTGAAATATGTGAAATTGATGAATTTGATATTTTTATGATTAAATTTATTTATAATTGATGAAAATTGAATTTTTGGAATTTAAATGTGAATTTGTTGCTATTCGGGTCAAAAGTTGACCAAAATAGTAGATTTGACTTTTTCGATCAAAATTTTATTTTCTCCTCGGTACGATTTAATTTAATTATGTGTCATAGTTAGAATTAGTGTATTATAGTTGATGAACTAAATTAAAAAGGCATGTTAGAATTTGTGAAATTATTTGAATTTGAAATTCAAAATTTGAGTGGAGGATGATGTCACCTCCCACTCAAACTAGAGTATATTTTAAAATTTTGTTAAATAAACTTATATAGGTAAATTAAAAAAAAAAAAATTATTCTAAGGTTGGAGAGAGAGAGGGAGCCGGCCACTTTGGGGGAAAAAGGGGCAAAATCAATTAAATATAAACCCATTTTTTTCCCTTCTCCCATTTTCACTTCATGTTCTTCTTCCTCCCAAACCCTTTCACTTTCATTCTTCCTCTTCCTCCTCCATTTGAGCCGGCCACTTCCAGCAGCTGTAGGAGGAAATTTCTTCCTTCTCTTTTCTTTTAAGGGCTGAGATAATGGTTTGTTTGAGCTATTTGAGGATTAAAAATCTGAGTTTTCTTGAGGTTGTTTCCATGGTGGGTTTGGTTTCCCTTGAAGAGAATGGAGTAGAGCTGTTAGTTCATGGATTCAAAATTGTTGTTATGAATATGTATATTGTGATTTGATCTTTTTGTTTTTGGTTTGTTATTGCTGAAATGGGGTGGATAATTGAGAGATTGGTGGCCTGAAAATCTGGAAAAAATGTTGGGTTGGGGATTCTTTGGGTGAATATGTGTGATGTATGTATATTGTGGGATTGAATGAGAAGAATGGGTATATTGTGAAATTCTGGAACTGCAGGCAGATTTGACCTTAGGGTATGGTTTTTCCTGTAACTTGAGTTCATGTGCATGAAATTGGTTGATTCTTATGGGAGATAAAACTAGACATATAGGGATTCATTTCATATGAAGATAGTAAAGTCAAAATAGGAAGTTAAATTAATGAAATTTTGAGTGCAAATAGCTGGTCCCTGCTTAAAACGGGAACATAGTGGGTTAGGTAGTTTCTGTTGTAGCTTTGGCAAATGAACTTGAAAAATTAAGTTTCTTAATGTGTTGGAAAGATAAGAGAATAATCTAAATTTGTTTAGAAGATACCAAGTTGAAATTAAGTTCATAACTAACCTTAAAAATTTGATAAACTTGGGAAACAAAACCTGGAAATATGTTTCATGAGAATGTCTATGTTCTTAAATGGAAAGGTTATATATACATATTCACCATTGGGTTGCTTCTTGTGTAAACCTTGTGAAAGTATATGGATATTTATTAACATGGGACCACATGAGAAGAATGTTTATTGTAACAAATGTAAGATTTTGTTTAAAAGGATGCATAGTTACTCAACTTGTTTGAATTGTGAGTATTTGAAACTTGGTTGATATGGCATGAAACTTTGGCTTGAACGTGAACCCGAAATTGACCCGGTTTACTATTGACGTGTTATATTTGTATTGTATGGGAAGAAACCAAAGTTTAAAGTTTAATTAATACAAATTTTGATTTATTGATTTGGTGTTAGTTCCAAAAGAGTTATTTTGATATTTTTACGAAAAATGAATGTTTGAACGGAATTTTGTGGTTTTCATGTATGTACTGAATTTATGTGATTTTATCAAGTTTTATCAGAGAGTTGGGTTTCGTGCAGGAGAGTCCTCGAAAGGAAAAGAAAAGGTCGTGGACCTTTAGGCGAGAGACCCGCCAAGGGTATTTTGGTCTTTTGCATTCCATGTGGGTTTTTAAATATGTCTTAACATTTCTAACTTAATTTGAGTATATTTGAACATAACAAATGACCTTTGACCATATTGGACCGAATTCTGACCGATATGGTAAAAGTGGGCCTAATTTGGACAGATCGGCCTAACAGGGCCCGACGGGTTAATTTTATAAATTAGTCCTGAATTATCCCAAATGTACTTAGAAATATATATTAATGTTATTCGACATCATTGATCATCTATTGGTTGCATATTCATGCTATTTGGGAAAAGTTGCATATGGTAACTTAACAGGGCTGCTACGATGATGCAGTGGGTAAAATTCATCAACCGTGTGCACACTGGTAACTATTGGACCCTAGCTAGAGAGGGGTAAGGCTCTATGCCATAAGGACTGAACCTCCTTATGACTATATTATTGAAAATGGTGAAATTATTGGGA
>CANXYC010135867.1:0-21650 GCA_948193065.1 Aleurites moluccanus
AATGCCCTTAGTGCACACCGAAGCACCTCAATTGAGCTGCTTACCCGGAATTGTCTTCAACCGGGTTTATTTTTCTATATGATTTTCAAATAAATAAAATAAGTCCATTTACATTCACTTTTATTCTTTTCTTTATTAAAAAATAATGCTAAATCCATAAAAACTCGAAGGGGCTATAAAATGACCATTTTACCCCCAGTTCACCAAAAATTCAAAATTTCCCGATTTTGTCCTAACTGACTTTAAACCACTTCTATGCCTAAAATTAGGTCATATAACATGCATAACTATCAATTTCATGCATATATAGATCATATAAACATATTGTAAAGAGAGAAAAAATTTCCCCCTAAGTCCCCCTTAAGGGTCCCTATAGGGTTTAGGTTGAGGTGTTACACTTATACTTGTTACTTCCTTTACTTGTTATTATATATATTGACTCTTCAAGCCATATAATGGCAGTCATTGATTTTATAGTATTTACTACATTTTTATGCGTTTGGATTCACCGAGTATTTTTATACTCACCCCCCTTCAGTGGTTATCATTTTCACGTCAGCAGTGAGGCCCGAATTCCATTGGCACATCTTATCCTCGCCATGGAAATTTTGTAACTTGTGACATGTAAATTCTAGTTCCAAAGATATATGTAAATGGTTGTACAGTATAGAGGTTCCATGGTACTGTAAATTAAGGTTGGCATGTATGTGTATGTGAGTTGCATCTTTATATTTATAAGTTATATTTTGAGATATATTCATATATGTTGAGATGAATATATTTGATCTGATATTCAGATGTTTATTTTGAGTTGATATTGGAAATCTAGAGGGATCCTTGAATTGAGATAGATGGTGAAGTAAATAGTTGAAGTGCTTATTTGTATGTTTTTCAGCTGGGCATACTCCTTATATAGAGGAGATGCTGCCCAAATTTTATGAGAATTGTCAAGCCATATTGAGCTTGTTATTGTATTGCATGCCATATAGTACAGGTATATGGGTTCTTCGTGGTACTGGTAGCATAAGAAACACCCATACCCTAGGACCGTCACGGCTCCCAAGTTGGGTCGTGATATTAATTTAAGGAAATAATTAAGGACTTGAGTTGCCATATAATTAGGGAACCTATTAGGTCACACGCATAGAAGTGTTTCAAACAATAAGTGAAAGAGGAAATTAAATTATGATTAAATGAGATTTAATTCATTTATTTAATTATGGGGATTTTGCAATAATTTAATGTGATTAAATTAATTATCTAATTTAATTATTTGCATATGATGTATTTAATTAAATTAGGACCATAGAATTTTATTTAGAATATGATCAATAGGTCTAAAGTCAAAGGAGTGTTTTTGACTTTTTCATTAATGGCATTATTGTCATTAAACCTATTGTTTTAATCTAAGCCGTTAGATTAAAACTTAGTTGGTTAAGGCTTATAAATATGATGAGATCATAATTAAGTGAATAAGAAGTAATAATACATCCTTTGGCTGAAACACCTAAAGAGGAAACACCAAAAGAATTCGGTCAATTCCTTGTATTCTCCATCAAACCGAAACACCCTTGACTTGCACATAAGGGTTTTTGGCTTCTCTTTCCAAAAAGACTTGTTGTTTGATCTTCGCGTGGATTACTAGTCGGGCTTTCCTCGTCTTGTGGAAAGATAGTGATTTGCTATAACCCTTTCTTGGTGATCAAGTGAAGAAAGAGTTTCGAACACAAAGGTAAAAGATCTTGAATCTTTATTCTAATTTTTGATTTTAATCAACATAGAGATCTTGGATTGGGATTTTTTTTTTGTTTTCCGCTACGCCTAACGGCCTAAATCCCAACAGCTTTAAAGTTTTCAATCCTCACAGCTTTGGTAATAATCTTGTTTTCTTTATACATGTTAAAATAAAAATTTAAATTCTGATTATTAACCTTCTATGGTTCAACAAATTGCTTAGCCATCACAGGACAGAGATCCCATATTTGATAAGGACTTTTAATTATTTCATCCTCACCATAATCCATAATTGTGCTATTAATATAACTTGTAATTATTCTTGATTCTGAGCTCAAGAATTCCATTGATTCTTGCACAATAACGGGAAATGATTTACACAGATCATTATTGTCTCTATTGATCTTAATAATTTATGTCAGTCTCGCATTTGTATACTAGAGACTATCTGTTGCCATATTTGAGGGGATTCTCAGGTATAGGCCTCCATATCCTTGCTAATGGATATATGGATGTAACATAGAACATTCTTTAAGGGAATGATTTATGGAGTCCATTATTTTAATCTTTCTAGTGTATGCCACTTCTGGTGGAATGTATGAACTCATTTCATCAAGAAGTTTTTTTCTTTCAATTATCAATTGAAGGAAATACTCTTCATTTCTTTTTCAAATTTTAAGCTGTCTTTTTAAATGAGCAATGTATGAAACAGCTCCATCTACAAAGTGTTTTAATTGCTAGAAGTTTCTTTTAGCTAGTCCTCCCTACAAACCTGAACATAAAAATTGTACTTTATAAAGTACCAGGCATTTTCATCTTTATAGGTATTTGAAACCTCAGGGTTATCAACCCTCATGATTTTCATGAATTCTTCATGAATATCATCAGATTCACTTTCAAAATCTTTCATTGTGATTTCCTTGGGGGATTGCTGGACTTCCTATTTTTTGAATTCAATCGTCCCTAACATAAGATCCCAATTCAAGTAATCACAATCAGGATTTTCATTCTCAAAGCTTTTATCAGCTTTTTCCTCCAAAGAAGCTTGGTTTGGAATCTGTGAAGATTCATTGGCTTTTCCACTAGCCTTAATTTCGTGATTTGAAATATTACAAGAGTTTTTACAACTCCATCTTTAAAGGGGTTTGATTTGGAACTTTCAAAAGTTCACTAGCACTTTCATTGGCCTGTTGATTTGAAGTTTGTAAAGATTCACTGGCACATTCAAAAGCCTATTAGTTTAGAACCTTTTTGTTCTTGGCATATCCACCAACCTTTTGGCTTGAACCTTGAGCTCATTACTTGTGGATTGAAGGCTATGGCTTACGACCCTTTTTTCCTTTTTGTCAGGACTTACGACAATCACTTCATCCTTTTGGTCTAGTGTTATAGATTCCTAGGCATTTCCACTAACCTTTTTTGAGCCATCATGGCTACCCTCTTGTGAAGGAGTTGGGCATTGCGTCCTTTCCATAATGACCAATTCTTTCTTGATTCTTTTTACCTGTTCTAGTGTAAGGTCATGCTTTTTAGCTGCATTTTCAAAAAGTCTTCAGGGACACGTGCCTTTTGCACCAGAGGTTTTTCCTCTTCGTTCCTGTGAACTGAGGATTTCTTCTTTGATTTTTTGTTAGCCTTCTTTGGACTAATCAGTTCTTTCAAACTCGTTGGCTTTTTCTTGGGACATTTTAATGAAGTGTGCCCTTGAGATTTACATTGCCAACACATAACATCCTTAGATGCTATGGATTTTCTTTTCATCCCAAATGGACCAAAACCATTGCTCTCGAAATCTTTACTCCTTTTATCACCTTTTTTATGCATTATTTTCGGGTGTGACCCTTTTTCTTGCAAATCCAACATAGCTTATTTTTTGCAGCAGGATCTATCTGCAATATCAAACAATTCATGAGACAAAGAGTCAGCTATTATATTTTTATCAGTATGGATATATTCAATATTAAATTTGTAGTAACTAAACCATTCTTGCAATCTTAAAAGGCTAGTTTGCCTAGCCTCTTTAAGATTCAGATTCATAAAACCTTTTACATAGGTTGAATCTGTTCGACTTACAAAACTTTTTAGAGCAAAGAAGATGTAAAAAAGCTTTTATAACATTTTTTATTGCTAATACTTCCTTTTTGTGGATTGAATAATTAATTTCAACTCCTTTAAAGGTTTCAGACTAATACTTACAGATTCGTTCTGATTTTCTACCTTTAATTTTTAATACTGTACCCTAGGACTTATCTGAAGTATCTGCCTCTAGGACTAACTCATCTGCATCTGAGGGTAAATTTAAACAAGACAAATTTTTCATTTTTTCCTTCACCTGGATGATGACCTGAGTGTCCTTATCCTAAAACCAAGGATTTTTATCAAAAGTTTTCTTAGCAATTCTTCCTAGGTATTTGGAAATTTTTTTCACAAACTGTCTAACATAGTTAGCAAGTCCACAAAAACATTGTACCTGCTTTCTATCCTCTAGTTTGTCAGGAAAATTAATAAGTTTTTTTTTTTTTAAATATGACTTTGTAATTTAATTTTACCTTTTTCAATTTTCATTCCCAAAAACTTTACTTTTTTTTTTTTTTTTTATAAACCATTCTATATTTCTTTCTGATAGAATCATACATTCACATTTGAAGATATTAATTACTTGTTCAAGATGACTCATGTGTTCTTTTTCATTGTCACTGAAAACTAACACATCGTCTATATAGACCACGTAAAATTTTTTCAATGCTTTAAAGGCATTGTTCATTTTACTTTGAAAAAGGCCTAGAGCTTGTTTCAGGCTGATTGACATTACTAACCATTCATACATCTCTTGCGGAGCGTTGAAAGCTGTTAAGGGTATAGATTCTTCTTTCATTTTTACCTGCCAATATCCGTTTTTAAGGTCAAATTTAGAAAAGATAAAAGGTTATTTAAAGCTTACCCAATCTATGACGTCTTCTGCCATTGAGATCTTATAGCTATTGTCTTTTATAGCTTTGTTTACCCGGCGATAGTCTTCAACCATTCGTGCTTTTCCACGCACCTGCTATGCATGATTGATCACCATAAATGCTATGCATGATTGATCACTATAAAGGCTAGGCTAAAATGTGGACTATTACTATTCTTAATTAATCTTTTTTCTAGCAATTCATGAATCTGTTTATCAAATTCTTCTATCATCTCATTTATGTATGTTATATTTCTAGTTCTGATGATAGTGTTAGGATCTTTCAGTTCTAATTTTGCAGTGATATTATTTAGAACCTATAATTTTAAAGGATCATCACTAAAATTATCAGTTAACTTAACAATAAACTTATCCCATTTAGTTCGTTTAAGCTGAAGGTGTGCAATAGGTTTTTCTATCATACCCTGTGCTTTAAAACACAATTCTTTATACCATGAGGTACTATCTGGCTCTTTATCAGAACCAAATAAATAATCTATCCAAGTATCATCATGCTAAGCTCGCACTCTGAAAGCTGGTTCATATGGCACCTGTGTCAACTAATGCATTCAAAGAATAATCATAATAACCAATAAATTTAAATATTATGGCAATGTATGTACTTAAACCTGATTCTTTTGTGCTGAATATCTTTGTTAATGCCATGGTATTTGGACTTACCATTTTCCATATTTCCTTGAAGGGTATGGAACGTTGCCGAGAAATTTTTTAAATTTCTTTAACAACCTCATGAACAAGAGTTAAATGCTTAATTACTCTTATACTATCCCGACTATCCTCATCTTCATAGACAGGTAGGCTAAAGATTTTGTATCCTAAATTTTTTTTTTACCTTTTGAAGATGATTGTGCATCCTCCTCTTGGCTTAGATTTCTAGTAACTTTTTCCCTAACTACTGATGAAGTCTAGCTTCTAGGTAATTGGGGTGTTACTAACACTAATCTTTTAAGAGGATCAAAAAATTTAAGATTTCTCATAGGGTCTTCTAGATATAAGGTGATATTTCTACCTCTTTGTGTAATTTAGAAAAATCCTATCAACCTTAAGGTCTCAATAGGTTCTTGTAGAACCCAACTCTTAGGCCAAGATAACTCTAAAAGATTTATTTCTTTTCTATGGAACTGTTTGTAGTTATCTGATCCTTCATTGAATAACTCTGTGATTTTAAAGATATTCCTCACTTCAGGATTTGTTGTATTAATCAGTTTAAAGACTATCCTAGTGTGATACGCTAAATATTTAGCATGGAAATTCATTCTATTCATATTCATAGATTTAATTCTTAATGACAATGAATTACCCAAACACCTATCACTCAAAGGCATCATATAATTGAGATAGATATGAAACCAAACTGGACCGTTAGCTAGGTTTGTTTGGGCACCTGATAGCAGCTGATTTTGAAATAAGTTCCATCTTTTATCTAACACAGCTGCTATCACAGGACTATCTGCTGATAAGTTGAACAGTGGTATAAGTCTTATTTGGACAAGACTAATATGAATATATTGGTATGTACCTTTTGATTTATTTACCATCTCTCTTATTTTTTGTATATTGATCAAAGATATATCTAACATTTCTAGTTCTATACTATAAACCTTGGCCGTCAATTCTGATTGGGAGACATCTACTATAGATTTGAAACTAAACTTGGATTTACTATAAATAGTATTGATGTCTACCTTTGGAAATTTTTATTCTAGGCAACTTTTAGACAGATCATCATATTGAAAAGATTCTTCCTGTACCAAAGAGGTATCTAGAGGGATCATCTCTTCATCCATGTGCCCTTCTGTTGCATTCATCATGAATAGTTTGGTTGTTTAAAGATCATATTCATCTATGTCATTTTCATACTCAGAAACTACTTCATAAACTGAATCTATTTCAGAATTTATGTCAGAATATTCCTCTTCTTCTATTTGCTCATAGACTAGATTCTCATCTTCAAAGAAATTTTTTCTAAGATTTTCTTTTCGCTTGTTCTTTTGTGAACAAGCATTCGTTTTTTGGTCTTTGGATCCACAAATCCAACAACAGGAACAACTACTTAGAGGTTTATCTTGTGGACACTTAGGGGCTCTACCATATTTTTTCTTAAAGGCTTATATCCTGTCTTTAGCCCTAATATTTGTTCTTCTCCTAATAAACCTAAAAGGTTTACTAGACCTCTTCCTGTTGTTTCTATCATTTCTCGATATTCTTTTTTCTTATATCCATTAAATTTTTTCTTTTTTGTATGACAAGAAGAACATCATGTTTCAGATTTTTTTTCTCAGTTCCTAATCCTTTTTCACTTCCTGTAGCGCATCCATATCTACCAGGAACATATTCAATATGAGAACAACAACTCTTGTTCAAATAAGTAAGACGTTTAGCATCCTGCCTTACTTTAAGTTCAGTACATGCCTTTCTCATGGCATATCTTATTGCCTGTATCTTTCCTCCTAATCCATCAACCACTTTTTCTTCATTCAGAAGGAAGTTATAGGCATTTTTTGCTACTTCTGGCCATGGTTCTGGAAGCTTAATAAAAAACAATGCTGACATATAATTTTGAGTATTTAGGTCCAAATTATAATAATATTTCTGAAATTCACATGCATAATTGTCAAAATAACACATATCACATATCTGCAGCTTCATCAATGCCATTAATGATTGCTCTCTTTCTAAAGACTCAGTTGATATTGAAAAACTATAAAATTCTCTTTTCAGGGCATCTATGATAATAGCTAGTATCTCATCTAGTAGAACTGCTTTTCTAATTTTGTCTTAATGGAGGTTTGGACAACTATATGATCCTAAACTTTTTGTGCATTGCCTACCATGGTGACTTTTGCAAAACTCGTAGGTAGCCTCGATTAAGTAGCTACCAGCTCTGGTTGTGAACATAATCATGATAATCCACTCATCTATTATTTCAGACGCGTACTTTTTACAATCTAAATTTAGAAAAGCTGACGAGGTGATAACTAATATTAATGGATTATCCCTAGGTGTAAATTTTGGTTTTGTCCTATGAGAATAATTGGGCTTATACTCTGCCTTTTTCGTAGCAAGAAGCTCATTAAAAGTTCTATCATCTAAATGCAAAGGAGTTTCTTTTACCAGACCTAAAGATTTCCTAAGGTCTTCAACTGCTTTATTGCTTTCTAGGTTAGCAACTATTTTGTAAGGGTCTGCAATATAAAGAACTATTTTCTCTTTCCTTAATTGCAAAATTTCCCTTTCAGATAGGGGGCCTAGAGGATCCTACCAAAGCCCTTTCTCCCTCGATTGCATCGAGCCTTTTATTCACCAACTTCCCTACTTCTTTTGCTAAAACATTTATTTGTTCTGGTGAATCGCCTAAATTTCTTTTTGCATGTAATTACTTAAGGAGAAGGCTCACTTCATTATGGATATTCTGAAATGAAGTCAATCCAGAGGATTCAAACTTACACTTTTTCCTTGTCATCTTTTCCTATGTTTATCTTAAATTACTAGTGCTGGGAGTATTTTTCAATCCTATTATAGTTTTCCAAATATGTTATCCAACTGTCTATTCTAGGGAAATTTTCCTAAAGAGCAAGAAATAAATCATTTCTCTTGAAATGTAATCTTTTCTAAATTAAATAATCTCTTGTTAGATTTTCACTCCAGTAAGAGGTTTTGGATATCACCAAGGGATTATATGAATTTATGATTGGTAAGTGAGTAAAAATAGAATATGATTCTTCAAGATAATCAATAATGTCATATACATCAGTATACTCATGTGCTATATAGTTGTCTAATAGACAATTTCTATAGATAGAGTCAATTATATTTTCTTCTTCCTTGTATTTAATTTTTCGATAAATCCAGATATATTCCCACTGAATCAAAGGGTGATCTCTTCTCTTTGTGATAAAAAAAAAAAGTACTTAATTTTGTTATACACTCTTTCAGGGACTAATGAGTTTCCTCTAAAATTTCTTTTATAAACTAATAAAATAAAATAGTTTTGGACCTATACTAAAGATACTTTTATATTCAGAGACTAAACTGTAATTAAATATTAGTTTATTTTAAGGAAAGGACTTTTGCTATGACTAAATCAAAGTTGAGGGACTTTACTATTATAAATCAAAGTTTAGGGACAATACTGAAATAAGTGCTAAATTCAAGGACAACTATTGATTTTAACCCATTTCAATTATAAAAAGAGCTTCCCAAACCAAGAGAAATAATTTTGACTTGGTGCTAGGAATGCAATGGCTCTGTATACTATGTTTGATGATCTTAAATTATAGTTACATAAATAATTACATAAAAACACATATAAATATATATATATATATATATATATATATATATATATATATATATATATATATATATATATATATATATATATATAAATTACTTATAAGTTACATAATTTATATATTATGTATCAAAAAATATTGCACTCAAATATAACGCCTAGAGTCGAGATAGCTTGTAGTTTTAACCAGCAAGAATTATCATTTTTACAAAAATTGAGGGATAATATACTAAGATTGTAGCTAGTATTTTGATTTTTTATTATTTTTTGAACAATGAAAAATTTGATTTAAAAAAAAAATCAAAACTAAACTATACTATACTAACAATTATATCATTAAAAATATAATCACAAGCATATCAATCAATTTCATAATCAATATTTAATCATCTTTATAGGCCATCTCATTTTTCTAATGCCACTCCATATTGTCTCTCGCCTATCTATGGAGTATTATTCTAATTAGTGTTCTCATACTCAGATCGGTCAAAAAATCGATGAAAGTAGAGGATCAAAAAGTCAATCGAGATCGAATTGGTTAAACCGAGATAAAATCGAAAATAATTAAATTTAATATTATATAATAGAAAAATCATACAATAATATGTTTTTTTTTCTATTATACAATAGAAAAATAATTCAATTAAATTTAAAATAATAATATAATAATAATTACTTCTTATAAAAATGAAAATTATCATAATTAATATTACATAAAATTATAAAAAATATTTTTTATATCATATATTATTATATAAAAAAAATTCAAGCCATACATTATACTAGTTGTCCTCTAATTTTTTAATATTTAGATAGTTTTACTATTAAAATAAAATTTTAATAAGAGTAAAATCATAATTAAATTGAATATGTAATAAATATATAATATATAATAATTATATTACATATTGAAAATATGATAAATAAAAATATATTTATATAAAATAAATAAATTAATACACATTAATTAACAAGTATATTAAATAATTATTAAAATAAAATTTTAAATCACAAAAACATATATATTTCTATTTTAATGTACATTAAATTTAATGGGTTTAATTATTTTTAAAAAGCTAATATTATAATTTATTTATCAATTAAATTATCTGATAATTATAAATATTAAATTTAAGAAAATATTAACAAAACTTGTCCTTAACATAGTGGAATTTAGAAGGCCTTTGAAAGGTCTTGGATTGGGTTCAAATCTCTAGGAGCACAATGATTTATTAAGAAAATTTCAAGAAAAAATGTATTATTTTGATAAAAAAAAAAAAAAAAAGTTAACCCGCCCAATTTAGGAAAATCCGTCTGGCTCGATCAATTTATTGATTTTTTGGTCGGTCTTTATGGAGTGAGTAAAAGGGGATAGACCGAACCGACAGTTTAATCGGTTTTCAATTTTTCGATCGAATCGGTCTGTCACATCCCAACTCTAGTAGTGTGACGGTCCTAGGGTAAGGGTAGGTTTAAGGCCACCGTAAACCCATAGAACACCCATAACCTATATCTCATACACATCATATATCTATATCATACATAGACAATTCTATGAATCATATAATCATCATTCATGCATTTGGTTACATCATCATATGATTTCCTTTTGTTTCTTACTGATCAAAAGATACATCCCACATCAATAAGGAATAAGGAACAACCCATAATGTCAATCTAGACATCAAAATAGTATTATCCTCTACATCTAGCTACGGAGCTTTA
The DNA here is from genome assembly GCA_948193065.1 of Aleurites moluccanus. Classification (NCBI taxonomy): domain Eukaryota; kingdom Viridiplantae; phylum Streptophyta; class Magnoliopsida; order Malpighiales; family Euphorbiaceae; genus Aleurites; species Aleurites moluccanus. Next base: position 10,725 of record CANXYC010135867.1, read on the forward strand.
GAGTATACTCCTCATACATATATAATTACATTAAGACAAAACATGGTTCATCAAAAGAATTACATAGAGTCTTCTTGAAGAAAAGGATTAAGAAGTTCTGTCTTTTGTATTAGCTCCCTCTCAAGCTACACTATTACCTGAAATCCACAGAAGAGGAGTAAGTCTTCAACTCAGTAAGATATAAACATACAAGGCATAGGTTGAGCCAAAGAACTTAGGTATGAAAGTATCATATGGTTATACTTGAAAAGAACATAAGTGCTCACAACTGAATAACTCTATCAAATAAATCATAAGATATAACTGGTATAATTATAATATATCAGTTGCTTTGTTATCTTATCATGTCACATATGTTTGATAGAGTATATGCCTAGAGCTCATGGCCCACTCTAGGTAGAATACTGATAAAAATCCTATCAGTTGAGCTCCCAAAGTGCATATTGACCAATGAATTTACTCTCATTGGAAAAAGCGTTCTATATATATGCATATAATAAGGTCATATAGCTTGGATTTCTCAAAGAATCACATTGTTCACAAGACCATCAACATATGAATATGAATTCATTCAAATTAGCAACTAGGTTTCTTATGAGTCTAAGGAAAGATAATCAAGTCATTCACATCAATTAAAGTGATTTCATGGAAAAAGTTATCATCAATTTAATAACATCGTAGGAAATTCATTGAATAGGCTAAAAATACAATATTTCGTAATATGGATATTGAATACATATACATTGGGAAGAACTGAACAATCAATTCGAAGAACAACATGCATATGCAATGTTTATACTTACCTTAAAGCAAATTATCATTATAAATTCCTCAATTACTTGTGTATACCATAATCTTCTCTCTTATTCATCTCTTAAGTTTTTATTTTCTATGTCAAATCTCCAAATACTCAAATTAAGGTTTTACCCAATATTGCTCATACATGATAAATTTTTATGATTCTAATCATCTTTTAAAATCTTAACATGTTTTCTAACATTAATTTAACCACTTATTAGAGAAATGTAGAAGATTGGGATGAATAGTTACTATTTACCCAAAACCCTAAATCCAATATTCTTTCTTATAATCCATAATTAATGTCAATTGATACTCTTAAACATCTATACTTAACTTATTTTCATTTATTCTAACCATGTATTAACTTATCTTAAACTTAGATTTGAGTTGGAACAAATACCTTGAAATAGAGAATCCTTGAGAAGTTGAAATCTTGGTGTTTCTTGGATGTTTGATTATTATTTCTTATGTCAATTGAGTTGAAATAATAGTTATAAGAGAGAATTTAATGAGTTTTTAAGGGTGGTTGAAGAGTATTTATAAAGTAGTGAGAGAAAGTGACAAAATAAATGAAATATGAAAATGAATAAATAGGGTTGGGTATTTATAAACTCATATCTTCACGCCCGTGAAGAGAGACTTCACGGCCGTAAAGACCACTATTTACATTTAGGTTCGAAATATTTTCACAATCGTGAAGATATGTTTCATGTCCATGAAGGCAAATATGAGAATATGGTAATTTACATAGAAAATTTTATCACGGTGGTGAATGATATCTCACGCCTGTGAAGACATACCTCACACCTGTGAAAGGCTTGCTGGTCTCATGCTTCTCCATTCCAACTTATCCAAACTCAACAAACTTATACTTAATCATGTCTATTACCTCAAATTCTATCATCTTTTGACATCTACCCAATCTAGGAGTAATTTATGCATAATATGACAAATTCTAGCTTATCTATCATGCACATATAATCATACACATGCTAACATTCATCAAACAATCATGAGTGACTCTAACATTCAAATACTGGGTGTTACATGGTCGGTTCGGTCTAGATTTAATAACACTGATCCTAACTAACATGTAATGAAATATCTTCCATTCTATCATTAGACTAAAGAAGTGTTAAACTCTATGAAAAAGTTTTATCCCTAGCTAACATGTAATGAGATCTTCTCCATTCAATCATTAGACTAAAATGTATTAAACTATATAAAAATGTCATAAATAGAGTTTATTAGGCTCTAGTTACGAAGGGAGTCTCACCAGAAAATCTATTTACCTCGTTCAACTCACAATACAAGATCCATGGTCTATTCCCTAAAATCTCCTTTTGGTCTCATTCAAGTAATACAAAATCACGTGGAAGATAATCAAGGTCTCAAAGTATTAAATTCAAATTCATGCATTCAATATAAAGTATATAAAATTTCAGTCTTGCAAAGATAAAATTAATTAATACGTAATTTTGATTCAAGATTCATAAAACCCTAATTACAAACTAAACTATAACAAAGCTAAAATAAATAAATAAAAAACCATGAAGAAATATGATGGATTGAGATGCTTGAGGCTTGGATATGCTCTCTTTGTACCTTGCACTAAGCTTCCTCTTTCTTCTTTCCTCTAGAAAGCTCCATAGTGGCTATATTCTAAAAGGAGCCAAAAAGCTAGTGGCTGCTGAAAATAAGGAGAAAAAAAAAAGAAAAGAAAAAAGAAAAAAAAAGAAGAGAAAACCCATGGAGAAATCTAATGGTCTGTTTGGGGAACCTCGAATTGAAATTAGAAATGGAATTGTAATTGAAGAGCTCAATTTCAATTCCAGTGTTTGGTAGCCACCTAAAATTAGAATTAGGATTCTATCCACAATTCCATAAAATTATAATATAATTAGAAAAATAATTTCACAATTCTATTATCAACCCATAAGAATTACAATTTCATAACCACCATTGTCACCCTCTCTCCCATCGCCACCTCCACAATCTCCTTTCGGTCTCATTCAAGCACACAAAATCACATGGCAGATGATCAAGGTCTCAAAGTATTAAATTCAAATTCATGCATTCAATATGAAGTATATAAAATTTCAGTCTTGCAGAGATAAAATTAATTAATATGTAATTTTGATTCAAGATTCATAAAACCCTAATTACAAACTAAACTATAACAAAGCTAAAATAAATAAATAAATAACCATGAAGAAATATGGTGGATTGAGATGATTGAGGCTTGGATATGCTCTCTTTGTACTAAGCTTCCTCTTTCTTCTTTCCTCTAGAGAGTTCCATGGTGGCTGTCAATTCTAAAAGGAGCCAAAAAGCTAGTGGCTACTAAAAATGAGGAGAAAAAAAAAAAAGAGAAAACCCATGGAGAAATCTAATGATCCGTTTGGAGAATCTTAAATTGAAATTAGAATTAGAATTGGGATTGAAGAGCTCAATTTCAATTCTAGTATTTGGTAGCCACCTAAAATTAGAATTAGAATTCTATTCACAATTCCATAAAATTATAATATTATTAGAAAAATCAATTTCACAATTTTATTATCAACTTATAAGAATTACAATTTCATAACCATCATTACCACCCCTTCTCCCATCGCCACCTCCACCACTATCGACAGTGACGGCAATCCACTACTGCCACTACTAGGGATAGTGAGCCACCATTACCACTCCCACATCAGCAGTTTATTGCCACCATCACTGCTACCACCGACGGTCCACCGCCACCACCATCATTACCAACAACGATGGTCTATCGCCACTGCCACCTCCACTTCTATCACTATCAATTTTTATTTAATTTCAATTTCAATTTCAATTTTTTGTGTGAAACAAACATTAAAATTACAATTCCAATATAATTCTAATTTTAAAGAATTAGAATTGGAGTTGAAAAATCTCAATTTCAATTCCAATTTCTTGTACTAAACGGACCATAAAAGAAGAAGATAGGATTGCCTTTGTCTTAGAGCTTTATGGTGGCTAGGTTTCAAAGGGATCAAAAAGCCTTGGTGGCTATCTCCAAAAAGGAAGAAGCAAAATGAATGAAAGAAGATAAGAATGTATTTATAGTGTGATGAAGTTGAGTTTCCCAATTTCTCTAGAATCAGGGCCTACGAACATTAAATGCTAAGATTTTGGCATATAAGTGTTGGTATGAGTGTGAGAAATTAGTAAAGATCCCAACTTCATATGAACATTGGAGCTTCAAGGGGTGGACCACCTTTCATGGGTGTTAGAATTCCCATAGCTACAAGCTTTTCTCCCTTTCTTCTTTACCAACGGGAGTGGAGGATATTTATGGCCATTGGCCATTTTCACTTTGCAACAAAAATGTCTTATTTTCTTTTTTTTTACTCTTTTAAACTCAAAATTCTGAAAAATACAACTTTTATTTAATAGAATATAATACTATATATATACATATATGCATATAATTACAAATAAATAAGAACAAGGTAAAAAATTACCTAAAAATTAACCTATATAATATATGTGCATCATTATCACTTTAAATTATGATGATATAAAGTACATATAAAATTATAAAAAATAAATAAGAAAATTATATAAATATTATAAGTTGTATACATATTATGTAAAAAGAAAATTTACATCCAAAATTATTTAGAGAAACTAAATATGACCCTGCGACGATGTGAGAAGTGATAGCACTATGCCAATTGCTCCTCGCACTATCTATATTTTTTGATAATTTAAATCAACCAAAAAATCTAAAAAACAAGCATATAATTTTATTGTCTATGAGTTTTGTCTTTTTTCTCCTCCATAGCTACTAGGGGGATATACAACTTGATGATTTAACAGAATTTTTAAATCAAAATACATATTATGATCCGTTTGAATGATAATGATTTAAATTTAAATTTAGATTTAAATCAAATTTTTTATTTAGTCATTAAAATTATGTGAATTTTAATTTGATTTAAATATTTAATAAAATTTATCATGTTAAAAACTTAATATTTTAAATACTATTTTTTATCTAACTATTTTAAATCTATTATTTTCTTTTTAACCTAAAAGTCTATTTTACCCTTTTTTTTCTCTTAATCTCATGAGCAAATAGCCAAAAAGAAATAAATATTATTTTGTAGTTTTTCCATTAATTTTTTATTTTTCACATTATTGAATAATTATTTTTTTTATTATTGTAAAATAGATATTATACCAGGATTTTTGTTTGGTATTATACTAAATTTATTATTTATATATAATTTAAAAAAATCAATCATATTAAAATTAGAGATTCAAGAAAATATTTCAATTTATGATTTAATTTTAAAAGCCATTTTGACATTATAATTTAAAAAATTAATTTTAAACAAAAAGGAAAAAATAATTTTATTGGGTAAATGATAAATAGTTATTGCTACCTTATTCTTATGAATTTTATTTGAAATCTATTTTTAAGTCCATAAAGTCAAGCGATAAATAATTATCATTTGTTAATTAATAAAAATTTTTTTTCTGTTATTTTGAGAATAAAATTATTTTTTAATAATAATAATAAATTGAGTCTTAAAATATCTCAATATATCAACGAGGCAAGAAAGGTACTAAATAGCTAATACATAATATGAAAAGAAACAGTTTTATACATTATAACTTCACAAAATTAACTAAATATTGTATATAATTTCAAGCTCAAAAAAATAATAAATCAAAGATCATGTGTAATATTAAGCTAAAATAAATAATAAATTTATATATAACATATAAGATATAAATTGTATAAAATAATTGTATTATTATATAGTTTGAATTATTATATTTTTCAAACTTCATTTTAAATTCAAATTTATACTTGAATGGTTATTCAAACAATAAATTTTAAATCTAAAATTTTAAATTTCTTATATTTTTCACATGAAAATTTATAAATTTATTGATTTCAAATCATGAATTTAAAATATAAGATTTTAAATATAAATTTTAAATTCAAATTCATACATTTAAACACACATTTAAGGTTTTTAAATTTTCTAATTTGAACTAAAGTAATTAATTTTATTTTATTTAATATAATTTAGTAATTTATCCTCAATAATGAACACCTCCATGAGTTATACAATGGTAGCTCTCTTCTTTCTGCATTTGAACATTCATATAATAGAAAACGCGTTCAGTTGATAATAGGAGAGAGAAGGGAGTGTTTGGAGCCTAAAAATTTAAGCCTTTCAGTTCCTTAAAACATATCTAATCGTGCCTTTTTTATTTTAAAGAGTATCTTTTATATAAATAAATAACATTTTAATCAACTTTTTCTTCTATTTCTTTATTTCCCTACTTTAAAGAAAATCAATTATATATATACACACACAGAGGAAAACCCCTTGAAATTCATCACGTACAATTCATTTAATTGTTTTTACCCAAATATAAATCAAAATTGGCATTACCTACTTATCTTATAATGTGTCATATAAATAAATAAAATAAGATGTTTTAATATTTTTTTAGAAGATAAAATTGTTATAATATTAATATTATGTAATATTGTTAACTCCGGCCAAAAAGTCAATTGAGCTTTAACTTGAAGACTGCAGAGCCCATTTTGATTTATTCAAAAGAACCTAATCTCCAAAACGACGTAGCAGCTAAGCGGTTACTTATTCAGCCATGACACCAATAGTTTGAATGGACCCATTTATGTTAACCTGTTGTCCGCTTTTTCAGTTATTTTTTTTTTCTTGTATAAATAAGCTGAGGGTTCATCATTTAGCCTCTCCCTACACATTATCCAAGAAAATCTATATTTTGCTACAACAACAGTTTATCCTTTTCCTGAGTTGACGGTTATCATACTTACATACTTAATCTTGATTGAGGGCCCGGTGCCTACATTTTAAACCCCCTTGTGATTGAAATGATGGTGATTATCTACATACTTAGATTCTAGATTATTTTATTGTAATCACACTCTAGTTTAGATTGACGGTAGTTATACCTATATATTTATTAAACAAGAATCAATTTGTTCACTGTTCTTAATTCTATTATTAATTCCAATTACAAGTATTAATTTCTAGTTATTATCATCAGACTATAATAAGGACCCACCATTTCAAAATAATTTAAAGATTAAACTCTTAATTACCATTAATTTTCATATTAGTGATTTTTTGGTGCAAATAACTTTTGGCACACCTAATGAGACCTTTTTCAGAACAATAGTTATGATTAAAACTAAAAATAATATTACTAAATGCCTCAACAAGGCCGAATGCATTCAACCAATTCATGAAGAAAATTTTATTATCCAGGAGTGTTTGGAAATTTTTTTTTACAAAATTGGATAGGTGTCTAGACATATTGGAAATTGCTTTTGGAAGGCAACATAGCATAATTTATGATGGTTTGGCTCACTTAACAACATAGCAATTTTTGCTAAGAAATGAGCTAATGTTTCATCGAGACAAGGACACCTATCAACTTGGTAATTTTTTAATATCTCAATTTAAAGATTATTTTTTATTGAAAAATCTTGATAAGTCACAGGTACTTTATGACCGACCCATACCCAATAATTCTTATTTTTATGGTCAATTAAAATATGATAATTTTTACTCAAATCATTTGCATAAAAATAATAGGCCGATTGATGAATGCACCTATATTTTTTATGAAGAAAATTATAATGGCCGAACTTGGCCTATTTATGTTAGAGTCTGACTCATACACAATGAATTTGGGCTGACCTATAATCATCTTAGGGAGCAAGAATATAGACGACTTATATGCACCCAATGATGGGCTTATTTACCATTATGTTAGGTCAACATGTAATGTTACTTGGCCTATTTATAACCACACTAGGGGCAAGATCATGGATGATCTCCTAATGATTCCAAAGATGCTCAGATGTTGAGTCTGTCTGTAGAACAGTCGAGCCCAAATGCACAAGGAATCAAAATTGAAGAGCTCATATCTATTGGAAGAGACAAAATTAATGCAGACTATCAATTGCATGGCCAAACAATATGTTAGTGAATATGGTCAAATGTGGCGGCTTGATTTTAAGATTCCAATTTTTGAGTGGTCGTCTTTGATCATGAAGTCGTATTATAATGGTCGGTCCCAATGCAATAAGAAAGATTTTGATTTGGTCGACTCAAGCAACTTAATATTCAAGTACCAGAGGTTTCAAGTACGACTGGTATATATTAGGAGGTCGCACCTTAAGAAACAACTCCTATTTATCAAAAGGCCACGTTCGAGGAAACGACTAAACTATGCTAGAGACAAAATGACCTTGTAAAATAATAATAATAATAATAATATGAAAAATAAAAGAAAATGGAGTTACTTCTAAATCATATTACATTTGCCGATCCATTTGCTAAAGAGACTCAAAGGTGCAAAACCAATAATGATTGTTGTGTTAATTTTCATATGAGAGTATTGGAACTCAGCCGAATTAAATAGACTTGTGCATGTGCTTTGAAGCAGATGCATGATTCTTATCTGAGGTCGACATTTACTTTGATGATCATTGATAAACAAGTCCTGCAAAATTAAGAGAATAATCTCACATGTCTTTTATTTTGTAAAACTAAACTGTATCGTTTAGAAGAGTTAGTCAAGTATTATAATGACTTAGCTTATTAGATAAGAATAACTAGCTTTTTTGATAAGAATATCTACTTAAATTTGTTTTGGGCTTTAGACCAATATAAAAAAGACCCAAAACTCACTAATTAAATAATTAAAAGATATATTTTTATAACATGGATTTAAGTACAACAAAACCACCTAAAACATAGTAAAATAATTTCGATTCGCTTGAATAAAATGAAGGACCAATTTGAAAGAAACAAACAACCTTGTGACTTCCAAACAAACGCATTTGTATTGTCTTGATGCAAACTGAATCCATAAAAAAAGGGTTGGAAGTGTTATAACAATACGACATCCTCACTTTGCAATATGGTGGTCTCTTCTTGCACTTGAATCACAGTCACCAATATTGATTTGTCTTCTTGAATGCACAATTTGATGATTGATACCTTGTAATCTTTAATGGCAAATATAAGTACATTGATTAAATTTTTGAACTTCTTTAATTAGACCACTTAGTAAATATATTGGATCTTGTTGGGTATATTAATAACCCAAATAATGTTCTAATATAAGCCCTAATAGATAATGGACCTTTGTAGTTGGCCTAATGGGCAAGAGCCCATTAACTGGTTTAACTCTAGTGTAAACCTATATATATGCTAGCTGGGGGCAGCATGCTAGGTATTTCAAACTAGATACTTAAGGTGTAATGTTTCAAGCAATCGCATATATTGCTTGACCTATAAACTCTAACAATCTCGAAGCATTATTCTGATTTGAAAAAAAAAAAAAAAAAATTGTGACAATCGAATTGGTTGATTGCGCAAACCCAAATTTTTTTTAGAATAAACTCAGTTGCAATAAGGATTTGCTTGACTCAGATTGCTAAACTCATTGCTTGACTCGTGGCTGAACTCAGTTGACTCACTGCTTGACTCACTGACTCGCTGATTGACTCACTGACTCACTGCTTAACTCACTGTTGACTCGTTGCTGACTCAGTTGAGAAACTCACCGTGAATCCAGAATTTGGTGAAGCTATCACCGTGGACGGAAGGCAAAGCATCGTCCAGACTCCCTGCTCTGCCTAATCGGTCGGACGTGAAGCTCCGTCAAGCCCAGCAACGACCGCAACTCCAGCCGGTGAAACCCCTATGCAAACCCAGAATCCGATCTGGTGCCAATCACCGTGAACGGAAGCAGAACCGATCAACGCTCTCTCTCAGTCGTCGAGCTTGCTCCATCTCTAGTCGAGCCCCGATCCTTGTCCTTGTCGAGCTCGCTTCACCGGTGAGCAACAGATAGAAGCTCCACAGACCCGAAACTGGTCGAGCTCCGGTTGTCCAATCACGAGCCCCATCAGTCCGTCGAGGTGGTTTCGTCAACCTGTCCGTTTCTAGCTCCGGTCGGACGAAAGATCAGGCAGCCTCCATCGAATTGCAGATCTGTGTAGAACAAGGTTTTGCAACTGATTCGGTTTGAATCGTTGGTTCGATTCAAACTGTTGGTTCGATTTAAAATATATGGTCTGATTCTTTGGTTTGATTTAATCGAGTTGATTCATTTGGTTTGATTCGATTCACTGGTCCGATTAATTGGTTCGATTCAATTGGTTTGATTCAAATCTTCGGTTTGATTCACTGGTCTGACTCAAATCATCGGTTCGATTCACTGGTTCAATTCAGGTGCACTTGTTCCAAATTTTATTATTCCTCTTCTATATAATTTTTCCATATATAATTGTCTATTTAAATATATAGAAGAATGGATAAACATGTTCCGATTGAGATGGTCAAATTGGAAACGTTTAGTGGATCTGAATTTAATTCCTGGAAGCGAAAGACTCAATTTGAACTGAAATATGAAAATATATTCTACACTGTTTTGAGTACCTTTGCTGACACAATGGAGGAGGTTGATGAACTTCAATGGAATAAGGATGATGACTTCTGCAAGGACTATTTTTTGAATTGTCTTTCTGATCGGTTGGCAGAAGTATTTAGCAAATATAACAAATATGGGACAATTTAGATGCTCAATTTAGAAAGGAGGAGGAATTGTCAAAAACTCACCTAGTCGACAAATTCATGGATTTCAAATTCAATGAAGATATGGAAATCACTCCTCAAGTTACTGATCTGGAAAATCTGAGATCTAAATTAAATAACGAAAAGATCATCATCTGTGATGCCTTCTTAGTTGGGGCAATAATTTACAAATTACCTTCTGCATGGCACACTTTTAAAACTGAAATGTATAGAAAAAAGGTGCAAGTGGGACTGGATGATCTCAAACGATTCATTAGAATTAAAGATGAGAACAGAGCTAAAAATAACTTGGAAATTGTCAGACAACAGCAGTCGGCTGCTAACACAAGTACATATTCCAAGAAATTTTCTAGGAAATCCAAGTCGACCAAAAATGAACCCCCCAGGTTGGAGGCCAAAAAGACCATTTCTAAGAAGAAGAGGGGCAAGTGCCACAACTGTGGGAAATGAGGTCATTTTATTGCAGAATGTAAGG